>JAMLFT010001455.1:0-30635 GCA_026544285.1 Pachyrhizus erosus
ATTATATATTAATAACTTTAAAATATAAAAAATAAAAATAAAAAATTAAAGAATAAATTAATAATAAAAACAGTCATAATAATTAATAATAATAATAATATAATAATTCTAATAAAGTGTTTAATTTAAGTCGTAAAAAAATTAATCAATTCAGCACTTTAATAATATCAAAATTTGAAAATGATAAAATTATTTTAAAATAAAATTTTACTTTTGCAATAAATATTTTTAAAAATTATTCATTATAAATACACAAAATTTAAATATATGTAAAATAAATGTTAGTCGAAATAACATATTAATCATAATAACAAAAATAAATGTTAGTCGAAACAAGATAAAGAAATATAGGATGAAAATAAATACAAATATATTATCGATAAATTATTTAATTATTTAAAAAAATTTAGTTAGATTCTTAAGTTAAAAAAATTCCGTAGTTAGGTATTCGACTTTTTACAATTTTTATAACTAAATCTTTAGAGTTAATAAACTTATCACAAATTATTATTTTTCTTACTATTTTGATTTATAAGAATCATTTATTAAAAACTTATAAAACATTCATCTCAATTTATTAAAATAGACTCTTTAATACATTTTTTTTTACGATTTTAACTCATCATAAATTAATTCTAAGAATATTATTACAAAAATTATAATAAAAAAAAACAATGACTCAATTACATATTCTTTAATTTAACAAACTAATTAAAAAAATTAAAACGCTTAGGATAAACAGAATGTGTGATAAAAATTAGGAATTTAATTAAAAATTACAATTCTTGTTTTAACTAATTTCACTTAATAAGAAGACATGATAAAAAAAAATGTATTAAAAATGTGTTATTAACGTTTTATATGGAGCATATTAACGTGAATTAATTTAAATTTTAATTTACTCATATTAATAACAAGTAACAAATTACTCGGATTAAAAAATTTATAAATAAATAATATATGTATTAATAATATATAAAATTTTGATACTATTACAAATTATATAATAAATTTATTAATTTTTATAATAATTATTTTTAAAAATATATTAATAATAATATTTAATTAATTTGCATGTTTAGTCAAATCAACTCACTAGGTTTTACTTAAAAAATTTAATTAATAGTTATTTTAGTAAATTATTTTTGTTTTAAAATTGTAAAACCATGTTTCCCAAAAAAATTTCTTTAACAATCTTTTTTAAATAAAACTGATTTTTTTTTTCAAAAATTAACTATTCTCAATTCTTTCTCTTTAGTATTAAAATTTACATAAATGTTTGGAATGCATTTTTTAATACTTTATTTTAATATTTCTTTTATTATTAATTAAAATTTATCAAAAATTGTGAATTTTATTTTTTTATTTGATGTATCTTATTCATAATTTTTTAATTTTAATAAATTTTAAATAATAATAATAACGAGTATGTTAGTGAATGGTGTTATTAACATTGTTTTTGTGTACATATTAGTAATTACCAGTATAATTTTTTTTAGGAAACTAATATGAAAAAGTTAAAATTTGTATTATTGATGTTAATAAATCTCTATTAGTAATTTAGAGGCATTATAGTGTATATAAGAGAGAAAAGGGGTGGAAGAATGAAGGGAGAAAATTTTTGTATTGGTTGTTGGATTTCGGGGAACTAACTATCTGCAATGCATATGCATCTGGGTATGGTAGCTAACTATTATCTACGCCTTTCTCTTTTCTCTTTTCTCTTTCTCTCCATATCCATATCTACGCATTTTCTTTTCCTTCTTCGTTTCAACTTTTTTTTCTCTTTCTTAATTACACATTCCTCTATCAAACATGACAAGTTTTCACCCATTCAACTGTTGTGGGTCCACAACCCTAATTGCTACTGCTGCTAAAATGCTTATTCTTTATTACACAACATGGGTTGGCTCTAACTCTATTTAACACGATGAATATTAGTCAACGCTTTCCAATTACATTACTCGTTACTGCATTACCAACCTTGATAAATGTTTAAAATTCTCCATCTTTATATGCATGTCTGATTCTTCCCAATTATTTGCAGCTAAGTTTGACATGTTGGCATTAATTCCCCACTCTACATTGCTACTTTCATCAGATTAATCACACTTGTATCAGCATAGCGCAATGGATCCTATCAGTGGGGTGAACACTCTCACCAACAATCCTAATCTTTCTTCCAAACAGCGTTTACGCTGGACTCAAGAGCTACAAGAACGCTTTGTTGATGCCGTGGCACAACTTGGTGGTCCAGATCGTGAGTTTTGTGTGTCTGTGTGCGCTCACGCGCGCTTTGCTTTCCTCTTACCTTTTAACTACTGGAAATGTTTTTTCCCTTGTTTTTATACCCCATCATAAGACATTACTTCATCAAATGACAATTACATGGAATATCAAACGAGAATTTTCCTTGTATGAAATACACGAGATATGGAAAAGAGAGTATAGTCTAAAAAATTCATTTGATTTTGACAATATGGTTTCCAGTACTTCTGTTGGCTGGATATCCTGACGACTGTTGTTAAATCATTAATTTGTCGAAGTTTCTATGCATGATTTTTACATTCCTTAGGATACAAGTGTTTAAATTTTTTATAACCTTTTTGCCAGGTGCTACTCCTAAAGGAGTCCTCAGAGTTATGGGTGTACAGAGCTTAACAATATACCATGTTAAAAGCCACTTACAGGTTTGGGCATGTTAACTTGATATCCATGATTGTCATTCGTCAATCTTTATTCTCTTCGCTTTTTTGTTGCATCCAGAAATATCGACTAGCAAAATACCTACCTGACTCCTCATCAGATGGTATGTCTATCTGATTGTTTCAAATTTTTGGGTGTATATATTACTTTTGGTTTGTTTATTCTTCCACGTCAATTGAGAACGCCCCTTTATTTTGAATTCTCTGTTTGATCTGCTTGATAATACCTTCTTACCTTATTGGTGGAAGGGAAAAATGGTGACAAGAAAGAAACAGGGGATTTGCTTTCCAATCTAGATGGTTCACCGTAAGTGTAGCTGCCTTTTGACATCTATGTTTTCATACTTCTACAGTGGTTGAAACTTGTGATAGAAAAATATTATTAGTTCTTGTTACTATTGCACATTCTGCAGAGCGCTGCATCCTGGAATTTAATTTACACCAGAGTTAATTAATATTATAGAGATTTTTGTCTAAATTTATTGTTTCAGTGACTCAACTGTTTAAGTGGAGTAGTGGGAGGGATCCATGTTGCATAGATACGGGTACGGTACCGGGTATAAGTATGGTACGAGATATGGGATTTTTCAAAAATCTAGGATTCTAGGATACGGGTACGTTAATAGAAATTTACAAAAAAATATCGATATATATAAATAGAATTTAATATAAAATGACTAAATTTTATAAATGATAAAAAAATACAAATAAGCATTATTTTAGGATAAAATATATTTTTAATCTTTATATATTTTAAAATGTTAGTTTTAGTCTCTATAAAGATTTAATACATTTTTATTCCCTACATTAAGAATTAAAAACACGTGTTTGAGGATAAATGTAGAGTTTAAAAACCTATTAAATTTTTATAGGGATTAAAATTAATGTTTTGAAGTATTTTGAAATATCAAAATTATATTTTATCCTAAGTTATACTACAAGAAGATTTTTGTATATATAAAAACTAAATCTTCATCTTGCTTTCGATTTAGCCTATTTTTTTCATAAAATAAATAAAGGAAGACTTGGGTACCAACTAGATACGTATCCAAAAAGTAACCAAATTAGTTTTTGAAAAATATTTTTGGTACGTACCCAGTGTTATCCATGAGTACCCAACAACCATGCCCGGTATGTGTATGACATGATTTTAGATGTACCCATGCTTCAGATGTAACATTTACATCAAAAGATCTTGATTGTTTCATGAGAGTTTGATGGTATAAACGACCAAAGTTATTAATGGGGGCTACTTCCCTGCCTGTTTGTAGTGGGATGCAGATTACTGAAGCTTTAAAGCTTCAAATGGAGGTACAGAAGCGACTGCATGAGCAATTGGAGGTACATTTTTCTTGTGGAACGGATCGAATTACTATTACTAGCAGATTATATTGTTACAATTCATATTGCAAATAATCATGTGAGATGAAATGACAAGATCATTTTTCTCCTTATTTATGTCACTTAAACAATTTGGTTTAATTATATAAATCATCTAAGTTTGTTTATCCATGATCTATACTCATTAATAATCAGCAAAGGGAATATGAGGATGCCAAGGTATGTTTCTATGTGAATTCTGTGGGAGAATGGGACTTGGATAGATTATCCTCGGTGTTATCTTTGAATATTATTCAGAAGATTCAAAGATTGGCTCCACCAAATGGGAATAAACATGCTGACTTTGTGGAATGGGGTACTGCTACTGATGGTAAACTTCCAACGATGGAAGCTTATAAGAGAGCATTTCAAACAATTTGAATCGACCAACCGGTAGATTATTGAGATATGTGTGGTGTTGGAATGAACCAGAGTGCATTCGATTTCATTTGTGGGAAATTGCAAGAGGAATTCTTCCTACAAATTATCTTCGCAACCGCAGGCATGTGACACAAGACAACTTTTGTCCGCTATGTAATGAGGATACAGAATCTCCCTCTCACTGTCTTAGAGATTGTAGATGGGCAAATTAAGTCTGGAGAGAGCTGTGGCAAGGTAATATTCCCTCTTCATTTTTGCAGACAGACCTTGAGAAGTGGATGCTGCTAGATAATTTAAGGGGGATTATTAATGTGGGTAGTACAAACTGGTCCCAAATCTTTGGAATTGCTCTGGATCGGTTATGGTGGAGGAGGAATAAATATGTTTTCAGGCAAAAATGGATCCCTATTATATCATGATTAACAATATTCATGCATTGATTTTAGATTTACAAAGAACTAATGTAGGGTGTATCTGATCTCCTAGCCTATGATGGCATAACTACAGGGCAAAGCGGTGGTTACTGGATGGCCCCACCATCAAAAGTGTTTAAGCTCAACTGTGATGGAGCGGTTTTTGAAAGTGCTACAATTGCAACATGTGGTGGGGTTATTAGAAATGAAGGTGAATTTTGTAAGGCTTACTCTTGTCGTATTGGTCTATGTTCTATTGTTGCAGCAGCATTATGGTCCATAATTTATGGTCTCCAAATGGCAGAAGAGTTGAAGATTGAGAACATCATTGTGGAGGTTGACTGTATAGCTGCGGTCACTTTGGCCAAAGATGGTTGCATGAACATGAAGATAATCGGTATTTCCATCTAGTGGAGGAAATAAATAGGCTTAGCAAGTGTTTTCTTTCTTGTTTTTATGCATGTGATGAGAGAAGCAAGCATTGCAGATAAGTTTGCTAAGGTTGGTGTTTCACTGACTACTGAAATAATGTTTTTCAGTTCAATTCCTGATTTTGGAATGGTAGCTTTTATGGATGATTAGTGGTGTAACTTGCCCAATAGTGGCTCTTAATTGAGTTTGTGGTTTTGGGGCCTTGCACCTTTCCAATCAGCAAAAAAAAAAGAAAGAAACAAACTCATTATTAACCTGGAGTAAAGTGAGTAATGTTTATACCAGAGGAAAAATCCAATGATAATAACTCCTGCTATAGTGTCCCCGAGCCAATTGCACAGAAGACACCAATGGTATATACTTGCACTTGGATAATATATATTACATGTGTGTACTTCTCAGGTCATGAAACACTAGTTCTAGATTCACTTTACATAAATGTGATATCAAGGCATCCAGTATAACATGTTACCAAGATGTTCATCTGGAGATGATTTTCAAATTTCAAGTAATAAGGTAAACTAGTTTTTGTACCAAAATATTTTTCAAAAGAAAAAATAACAAACTAGTTCTTATGAAGGAAATTATTCAATTAGAAAATGTCACATTTTTCTGTTAGCAAATACTGCATGGATAATTCTTACAATCAGTGGTCATCTATACAAATCATCATCTAGACAATTTCAAATTTGATTGAAAATTGTATATACTTGTAATAGACATAAATCTAGAGGAATACCTGTGACATTTCTGGATGCATCTTAACAGTATTCTGAAAAACAATAAAACTATGGTGTAAATACAAATAGAGCACGTGCTCTTCTTTGACATTTCTTGAATGAAGAAAAAGCATGATTAAGATGACAAGCTTGTAAGTTTTTTTTGTTAAAAATGTGATACAGGTGCAGAGACAGCTACAATTGCGGATCGAAGCCCAAGGTAAATACTTGAAGAAGATTATTGAAGAGCAACAGCAACACAGTAGGGTTCTTTCAGAAGCACCTGATTCTGGGATTGCAGCTCCAGTTCCAGGAGATATGTACGAAGAACCTAATGATAAGACTGACTCAGCAACCCCTGCCCCAACCTCTGAGGAGTGCCTTCTGGAAAAAGCTTCCAAAGAGCATGCCCCAGCTAAGAGTCTTTCAATTGATGAATCTTTTCCATCCCACCATGAACCATTGACACTAGATTCTTGTTGCCATTTTGGTTCCCCGACTGAAAGCCTTAAAGGGGTGAGATCTACAAAAAAGCAACGGGTGAACATGGAGGGGGCATATACTGAGCCAGAAATGGTGCTTCCGCACCAGATACTTGAGTCAAGCATGTCATCATATCAGCAACCAAATGCAGTTTTCCTTGCCCAACAGCAATTTGGTCCTTCGTTAGGTTTTTCTGTAAGTGATAAAGCGTTGAAGCAGGATGGTAACAGTAGTCTGTGATTACATGCAGCTTGTGCACCAGGACTGATTTTTTTTTTTTTTTCATCCTTTTTTTTACTATTAATATTGGGTGTATGTACTCTTTGATAGATTCTGAAACTTGCTGATGGTAGATTCCCCATTTTCTTGATTTTCAGCTCACCATTTGACCAAATACTTATATGTTTTTTAAATGCATTGAGCGTGTCAATGTTAACTGGGGTGATCGGAATTATCATGTCATATGTTCCTTAGATCTATTCATCCAGCTATGCCATCCATCGGACAACATAGCAAGCTGGAACGCAGGACGTTACAAGCCCTCAAGCCTCAATTCATGTTTGGTTGAGATTTTTATGAAAATAATTTTTTAAAATTCTTGAAAAGTTATTTTTTTTTAGAAGAAATAAGATTACGACATTCATAATATGTTTCACTATACAAGCTGAGAGGAAGTATAGAATCTTGAAGCCCTTGCTAAATTGTGAGCTACAAGATTAACTTGCCTCTTTACAAAACGCACCCTAGAGTTTGGAATACAAGAGATCTCTACTCTACATCTGTTGATAATTACATGAAAATCAGAAAGTCCTGTAGAGCAGCTATTGAAAATATCAGCAACTTGTTTACAATCTGTCTGGAATAGAACATTTGAAAGACCAAGATCTTTTATCCAAGAAATGGACAATTGTAGAGCCCGTGCTTCAGCTTCTTTTGGAGTTGGAATGCCATGAAAATTAACTGTTCTGGCCTTAATGAATTGACCTTTATCACCCCTTAACCACATACCAATTCCAAAGGATTGGCTTTCAGCAAAAAGTGCTGCATCAAGATTGCATTTAATGAAACCTGTTTGTGGAGATCTCCAGCTGCTGAGTGTTGTATCCATAGATGCAGAAAGAGATTTGTTGTGCAGTGAAACGGATATGCTTCCATTGATAATAATACTGCATAGCCAATGAGAAAGCTATTGCTGGATCCCGTATCTGTCCTCCCACAATTTTTATTTCAATTTTTACATATGCACCAAAGAACTCATCCATCTGGAGAGGATTCCTGCATAAGATTAAAAATGAATTCACGGAAATTATCAATAGGAGCCCATTTCTGTTCAATAATGTATCATAGTCCAGCTGCCTGCCATCTGATGGACAAATAACATCCATTTCACGAAGTTTGATTCGAGTTGGCAAGCATCCTCTTCGTAATCTCCAAATAAAATGCTTTATTTTTGGTGTAGCACATAATTTCCAAATAAGCATCCATGCACCATTCGACTTTAAATGAGTTGTATCCATGCGAACAGTACATGTGCCTGTTGGTGAGAATTTCCAGATCAATTTGTCATTGCCAGAGATGTTTAAGAGGTTTAAACATGCACCGGATTGAAGATTGACTCCACTTGATTTTTCTAAGCCAAGGCTGATATCTCTTAAATGTTATAAGAAAAAGTAATTAATTTTTTAAAACACCAAGTTAGAGGTCTCTGACGTTTTTGCAGGCCGAGCCGGGTCGGGCCCAGTATTTCTTGTTGAAAAATTAATAAATATACCTTAATTATTTAATGTACTCCTCTTTTATATTTTTTTTCAAAATATCTCTTTTCATCAATTGAGTTTGAAATGTACCTCCCTCCTCCCTCCTCCCTCCTTTTCTTTTCTACCTTTCTTCAAATAAGTGTTCCTTAAGGTGAAGGATAATGACAAGTTAATGGAAATTGAAAACGAATAATTAATTATTCAAAAGTAACCCACCAAGAAGAAATTAAGTTTTTACCACTTGTACTATTTGAGCTGCACCACTGCATTTTGTTTCTTCTTAAGCATTAAGTTGTTGCTTTAGCTATTACGTAGCTATCATCTGACGCTGCCACCGCTTTTAGATGGTCATTAAACAAAGTTTTAATGTTATTATATTGTATGTAATTTGCATATAAATGGACAGTGTGAAATAAAATTTTGAAAGAAAGCTTCTCTTCCTCAAGTGTAAAGCATTTTTCTTCTCTGTCTCGTTTCTACTAAGTATAAATGTGCTTTATTTGTTCCACTTATATCATGCCCCATTCCAACAATCTTACATCACTGTTTCTTCATAAGACTTGGGCTCTTTTAAAATGTCAGAGCTATAAAGAATGGCGAGTGATTTACAAATAACTATCACAAGAGCAATAGAGAATCGTGAGTGATTTGAGTGACAGCTGGATTTTGCTTTCTCCTCGTTACTCCATTTTTTTTCTTCCGTTAAGTAAATTACGAAACCTGTAAATGTATGTTGCAAACATTAATTTTGGGTTTGGAAAGAAAATATAAAGAGAGGTATGTTTATTGGATAAGCTATATTTAACAATTCCCTTCTTATTGAACACTTCCGCCACATCAGGCCCGCGAAACTTCAAAAATGTGCATGGCCCATGTTTCTTTTTTTTTTTTTTTACCTTGATCCAATGACTTATTTATCTTAAGTTTATGCAATTCTACTTAAAGGAGTTGCTATTTTTATTGCTTGTTTTTACTCTTAGCACTCTTTTTTTTTTTGGTAATTTTTTAAATATAAATATTCCTAATGGAAACTAATTTTTATAATGTATAAAAAAATTACATTATAGAAACTAATTTTTGTAACGTAAATCTTACATTACGAAAGCTATTTTCTATAATGTAAATTTTTATATTAGAGAAATTAATTAGTGAAAAATTATACATCATGATAGTTTTATATTAAATATGATTTTAATTTTTAAAAAATAAGATATTTTTTGTTTCAATTTTTATTAACAAATAACAATGTTAAATGATGACATAAGATGTTAATAATTCAATTATTTTTATGTCATCAAATAGTTTGATAAAGTAATTACGTATAAATTTTTTAAAATTTTCATCTGTTCAAATTCTTCAAAATAGTTTATCATATCATGTTATTATAGTGAAGAATCTGAAAACTCAATTTAAAAAAAAAATTGCATAGACTATTTTATCAAATGCCTTTATAAGTAACAAGTCTTATTAATATCATTATTATGTCATCATTTAACACCATTTACTTATAATTAGGAATTAAAATTAAAGAATTAAATAAAAAAAATTAAAGAATTAAAACAAAATATTTTTTAGAGACAAATCATATTTAAGTTATTAAAATGTTGAAAAATTTTGGAGATATAGAAGAGTAAAAGAGGGAATGTAAACAAAATTACCCTATTCTTAATTACATATAGAGATACCATGGCTGGCTGCTTAACAGACAACATTGTTTCCTTCACTTGTCCGGATGGATTTATTTTCTTGAATCGCATTGTCTTGATTGAATTTATTATCAAACACTGCCTCTTTATTTGTTATATACGTATCCTTATTCAAATACTCCAACTCTCAAATACCTCACCGTTAACATGTATAAGCATCCAATATAATTACATATCAAGTATAAAAACACGTATAATATAAAAATATAATTCTTCAAAAAAAATATAAACACATTGTTTTTTTATGAACTAAAATAAAAATTATACTCTTTATAAATGATTTCAATGAAATTAGTATAATAATAAATTTGTAAATTGTTTTCAGTTCTTAAAAAAATTAATTATTTTGCTTCTAATAAATTTTTATTTTATTTTTATCCTTAAATTTATTCAGATAGCACTTAAAAATTTTAAAAATGATTTAAATGATATTTTAAAAACAAAAAACAAAATAATTTTTTTTATTAAAAATAAGAAGTTTTATTTAAATATCACACATGTCATCATTATATACATTTTAAGAATAATGTTATTGATATCATAGCGGTGAGGCAATGGGGTGAGTCACCTTCATAAATATGAAATAAAATAATAATCAGATGAGGGAAATCAAAGCCAATGTTTGGCAATTCCTAAAGTAAAAGCTAAAGAACAAGTAGCTAGAAATAGTAGTATAATACAAATTAATGTCGTAAATAATGAAAAAAGCATTAGAATTAGATGATGGATGATACAAAAGGGGAAGAGTTGTGTGTCTAAGAGGATTTGTGTCTTCGATGGGTTGATGATCCCTTTAGAAGGCAAAGCCTCAGGCGTCTGCTTAGAGCTTCCAGCTTCTCAAACCTATCACTCTTTGGCTTCTTCGCAACGCTTTCACTTTTCTTCATTTTCTTTTTCTTATTCTTCTTCTGCCTTTTCTCATCTTCTTTTGGCTCCGACTTTTTTTCTTTCATGCTTCGCATAGGTGTTGCAAATACCTTCACACTAGTATTCTGACATTCAAGCATGTCAATCACAATCAAAATATATGCTTATATGCATGCATGCATGCATGCATGCATGCATTCATTACAAGCTTGGTTATTTTTGTTGACTTATACAAACATTTTCAACATATGCCATACCTGAGAGAGGGTATCATCAGCCCTTAAATCTTCATCACTGCCTCCTAAAGAAGAACATCTGCCCCAACTTTCTCTATTTGAGCTCGTATATGAGCAACAATCTTCACCCTCGCCATTTAGCTTATCCTATCAATTTCATTAATGCCATACTTCAAATTATAACACAGTCTCTGCACTTCACACCAAATTAGCCAAGTCCTGTAGGGAGAATCAAGTACTAAACTCTACTAATGAAATTATTCACCCATTCAACCAAGACTTGATATTGATACCACCAGTAATAATTTGTCTCAAAATCCTGCTTTTTTCACTCAAGTTGCACTTTGGAAACATTTTATTCAACTATTTCTTAATACGTGACTTATTTTGGCCATGTCTGCATTTTTTAATTACTTTTTTGTCATTCAAGAATGCCTTTGCTGACACTACAAAAACCTCAAATGGTTGCTGTTAGGACATCAAATTTGAATATGATTAGTATTGGTTTCTCTCTGAGTCATAGTAAGTATCTGGTTCTATGACGTCACTATATTGCATACTTCATCTTTGAAGTATAAGGAAGTCAAATCCCTTTTAATTATTAAAAACACAATAAGTAAATAAATTATATAATAGATAAAGAAAAAGTACCCAAAAAAGGGGGTTCAGGATAATAATTTAAATACACAAAAATTAATGACTCAATTGGTTAATTAAGTCAATAAATAGTTACTCATTAAACACTATTTGAACATTGTCAGAAAGTAATTTTACTAAGAAAAGTACTTTTTACAACTTTAATCAGTGTAGTACGTATATTGTAGCGCTAGCAAAGGATATGTAGCCCGTATTTTTTAAAATAAATGCTGGCAAGGCCAAAAGTACCATATAATGTGTAGATTTAAAAATGCGATACTTGTTTCCAATAGTGAAACCTAGAGGTAAAAAGAATCCCTGAAACATTTTCTTAATTCCAGAGACAGTGTTTGTCAAGATCACCTGAACATCTGTAGGCTCATGGCCAGTTTCGTCATTGCCATTAGTATCTTCTCTAAAAAAGGACTCCTGCATTACAAATGATGAATGAATTAAACATAAACAAAGTTTTTGGAAGAAAAAGACATGAACAGAAGGTAAAGGCATCCTACTACATCAGTCACTGGTGCAACTTCTGAAAGAAGTTCACTAACTGATTTTGTGGTGGAAATTGTTGGAAGCACAGAAGATGAACTTGCAGCATCGGTTGATGCAGACCTCAGACTAGAGAGAATCTCATATAATAGGCTCTAGCATGAAAGCAAGAGCAAATTAGTTTGCATTCTTCAAAAAATGTTCAAATAATAAAAGCTTAATCATGACCATACTAATACATAAGCACATAATAATTATTTATGTAAATATTTCCACACTCTAGATATACTTACACTGAGGAGTTAAGGTCAACCCATTTAAAAATAAGGTCAAATTAGCATTTTTTTTTTTAAGTGAGCGGACCCATGGGTTACCTTTATCCACTTAGCCCTTCGGCTATTTATATAGGTGGGCTTTATAGTCCTATGAGCCTTCTGGCCATCAGCCAGAGATGATCTACTTGACAACTCTAGGTGTCTTTGCCTGTCAACTATCTTTTCACTTTTTCTTATTTAATTGCTCCAAACGCTGGGAAATTGATAAAAAAAAAATTGTTTTCCATCATTTAGATAACACTTTTGCTAATGACAATACACAATATATTTGTAAAGCTTACCTTCATTTGCAAAAATAGTTTGCTGTGTGATAATGACCTTTTTCAGATTCATTATTTTGCTCATATACTTGATTGTTCAAGAGGGTTTGATAATGGCTAGATATGTACTTTATAAAATTAGAGAAAGTGTTAAGTATGTTCAAGAATCAATCAATCAAATGGAAGCATAGTTCAATTCAAAGGTTGTGGAGATGAAGCAGCCATTGACATTAGTGTTGCTTTAAGATTGGATATGTAAACTGGGTGAAACTCAACTTATCTAATGTTGAAAGTGCAAAGAAATATGTGAAAGCATTTGATATTCTTAGGGTGACAAATACAAATTATAAAGTGTCCATCAGATGAAGAATGGAGAAGGGGATTAGACCACATACATGATATTAGGTTCATCTTATACTTTTTGCAAGTGTGGAAGATTGAATGTGTGCTAGACAAAATCTTGCTAAATGATGATGAGGTAATAAAGGAAATGTGTGCAAGAATGAAAAGAAAATTTGACAAGTATTGGAAGGACTATAGTTTTGTGAAACATATATAGATTGTGAAAATTGTGAAAATTGTGAGGAAGATCATAAAAATCACACAATCCAGTTATTTTCACTTAAAACCTGTGTTGAATCGCAAGCAAGATCATAGCACATCTAGGATCACACCTACTTGCCATCTTTCATGTTAAAGATTGTGCATTACAATCAACGTCAATCTTCTAGAGTCAGGTCTCTGGGTTAAGTTTCAGCTTGAAACCCATATTTTTTTTACGCGAACCAATTCGCAAAAGGTGAAAATTTCAAGTGCTTTTATTTTTAATCATTCTCGCACAACTTTCCTACGTCTCTAGGGTTCTTGTGTTTCTTCTTCTCTTGTTGTTTGGTTTTTGCTTTGTACTTCGTCTAAAATTGAGATTTTAAGTAGTTCTTCTCATGTTGTGCCTCTTTCTTGCGTTTTTATATGCTGGGCTCTTGCCTAGTTCTTTCATTCTCCATTATTTAATAATTTGTGTCCTGCCTCTAATGTGGCCATAATTTGTGTTCTGCCTCTATGTGGTTAATTATGTTTTTTGATCTACCTAAAATCACAAGGTATCATTCTATTTTACCTCTATATCGTCTCGGTTTATGTTTAGCCTCCATGTGGTTAGTTATTTTTTTTGTCTACCTAAAATCATACGTTTTTATCATTCCATTCTACCTGTGTGGTCTCAGTTTGTGAAACTTGATTTGAAAGGAAGGTAATATAAAAATAATAAAAATATAATAAACATTATTTTATCTACTTTTTAGATTATATAATGAAAGTTTTAATTTATTTCAAAATAAAATATATAAATAAAAAATTAATAATATTCTTATATTCCAATCTTATTTTATGTTAGGTAATTAGCAGTTAATTATGTTTTGTATTTTGTGTGATGGATTATAAGTTGTTTTGGACCTATTAGTTATGATTTATAAATCTATAAATAAAACATGTTCAATTTAAATTTAGTTAAATATTATCATTCACAAGATATTTTTCTTACCTACGTTATTTTTATCACATCTATGTCCTATGTATATTTTTGCATCTTCTGGGAAGATCTTAGCATTCATGTTATGATAATTTAATTTACAATCTAATCTTTCATTCCCCTCTCAATCCCATTCAAGATCTAGGTTTTCACATTGGATTTCCACCTTCATGATAATGTCCAAATGCTCATTTGTACTAGAAATTGGTTGCATGAACTTGTTCTAGATCATAATGGTAATAATTTACTATATATTTATTACCATATATATTATTAGTTAATTATGTTGAGATTGCTTGTCTAGTTTTTTTCTCAATTTTGATTAGATTAAGATGATTGTAAAACTATTGTCATGGGACAAGGGGTGGACAAGGCTCCGAATCAACTCAATGATCTGATCAATTTGAACCAAATCAAAGAAAAAAAAATCTGGATTGGCTCATATGATCAGTTTGACTAGGATTTAAAAATGGCAAATCTAATGACATCGGTTCAGTCACTGGATTTGGACACCAAATCCAAACAACCCGCACTGAACCAATAGCTTTACTTTTCTTTATATTATTATGATATTATTATCAATCTTATGCCTTTTCTCTCTTTCACAAATCACTCACGCTTCAAATTCATGCATCCCCCGTCCTTCAGTTATATTCGTGCATCTCCTCTTTCAGTCTTCAGATTCATGCCAAAAGAGTCTTCACAAGTTGGTGTCGGCATTGGTGCCCCCCATCTATGTTGCTGTGGTCATCGAATATCTCACCATTGTGATCTCTGTTTTGAAATATCTTTAATTTCCCCCCTTTAGCTAATAGTTCTCTAATTTGGAACAATTTTGAAGAATCAAGCAATCATTGTGTTCCTCCTAAGTTTTGATTGTTTTCTGGAAGTTGAATCTAGCATGATTGTGGTTTCAATTAAAGGTGCAGAGTTTGGCGTTTCCAGGTTATGCAGTTGGCCAGAAACACACAATGAATTGGCAATTAGGAACAATGAAGAATCAGCAAGCTTCTTGGGAACGTGACCTTCACAAATGGCAGCATGATGCCAAATAGCCAGAACCTCCTAACCCCCAAGAAGGCCGGGACCTCATCCTACTGTTGTTTGACAATGACTGCCTTTCAATTTTTATTTTTGGACCTGATTGAAAGCCTTTCATTTTTTAATATTTTAATAATAAACATGATAACCCAATCTGAACCAACCCAAACATGATTAGGTTGTTTTGGTTCAGGTGGGTTGACAAAATATTGAAAACCAAACCAATCCAAACTGACTACCATTGATTAGGTTGGATCTAAATATCCTACAAATCCAAACCGAGCTAATCCATGCCCACCCCCAGACAACAGTAGCATAATTGAATGTGCATCAAGCAGATGGAATTGAAGACTAGTGAGAATTTGAATAATGAAGACTTTGATGTTTTGGATTTGTTAAGAGTAATGCTGAATTCTTTTAATTTTGGAAACTGTTGACTGAAACTATCTTGCTTTAACATTTTTATTTGTTATTTTTGTGTAAATGTGAAATTGTTTTTTCAATAGTGGGGCTGGCCCTCAGACTGGGTTAGGGTTAGCCCATTTAAACAGGGTCAAATTAGCATTTCTTAAAAGTGGGATGCATGAGCTGATCCTATCCCATTTGGCCCTAATGGCTTTTGGCCTATGGACTATTTATATATATGGGTTTTATAGCCCTCTTGGTCTTTGGCCCTAGCCCACACGAACCAAGGCTGAATAGATTAGGGTTAAACCATTTGAGGGCTCAAATGAATGCTAATTATGATCCATGCCTTAAACATGTTTTAGAGGTTTCAAGCAAGTTATGGCCTGGTAATTCTGTATCTTTTGTTTTTCCATTTTGTTGATCTTGAGTAAGGTGAAACTAAGGTCCAAAAAAAGTACTACCTGATCTATTAGGAATGGAAATGAGGATGTTAAGGATTGCAAATTGCATCTTGCTAATGTATCATTTCATTAGTTCACAGTCTGCACTCTGGGCACAAAGTATAAATTCAGCTATATTTCTTGTGCAACAATCTTCTTATAAGTGCAACTAGCTTTTCAATATAAATATATATTAGCCACTTTAATTGTTTGGTATTTTGATAACATATTCTGCAATTGAACAATTGAAAGAAAGCACAAAAGGACCAGTAGGCAGTGGTTGTACGCAATAAATATACTGAAGACAGAATTTAACTGAGCATGAAATCAAGACATGAAATTATAAATGTTAATCACCTCATCCACACCAGAACCAAGTTTCAAATCCCCCAAATCATAGTATTTCTCAAGCTTATGAGCTGTAGGAACATTAGGAGGGCGAAGGACATTGTAGAAGAAAATGGAAACTGAATCATAAAAGAATTGCGGCCGAGAGGAGTTGTGGTCACCGTCAAATTTTATGACATTTTTATCACCCTACAAAATCATAAACAAAGTCAGATGCTTTGGCTACCAATAAAAAAAATATACAAATTGCTTTCAGAAAATTTCATTCTCAAAGATTTGGAATAAATTAATACCGCATAGGATTCAGATATGAGATCAGAATGGTGGGGCTGAATGAATTTGTCATCACTTGCATGTCCAAATAAAACAGGAATGAATGTCTTTGGTGCAACCTATGGGTTTAAAAAGCATCAATTTTAGACATGGAAAGGAAATAACATTATACGTAAAATTTGTTTAGCCAGAAAACAAAACCTATCATGCTCAGACTCCATGGTGAAAATAAGCATGTCCTAACACTAACATTCTAACATGACTAGTGTCCAAAGAGGAATGTTAGCGACACTTACTTTCTAACATTTTATGTGATTTGTAGAAATTTATTGGAAAGCGCCAATTTTAGAGTGTTTGAGAAGGTGCCGTTAACATTTCTCTATGTCTAAAATATAGGGTAACTAACAGGACACCAGACACACACATACAGTAAGCCTTGCAAAAAACATTATTAAGAGTCATTATTTTACAATATAATCACATTATCTCTTCACAAAATAATCCCAAAATAAGATTAATGATATCTTTCAAGAGAGATATATTCACCTTCTCAAAACAAGTTGCTATGTTTTACTTGCTTTTCTATGATATGAATCTCACAAAAAATAAAAATACTAGGAGACATTTTTTAATATATTATATTTTAAGCTGACTTTTTTTTCTTCTAAATGTTAATTAAAAAATTGAAATTTTTTTTTATAATACTAGTGACCTTGCAAGTGCCCATGCAGATGAAAATGTTAACTCAAGTATCTTAAGTTGATAAAATATGATTTTTTAATTGGAGATCTAGTGAAGACTAGAATGTCTGAGACATGTCACACGGGTGTTTGGGAGGTGTAGGTGTTGGAGACGTGTCCAACACGTCAAACAAGAGGAGTATCCATGCTTTATTGTTGTGGTTAATAGGTTTACATAATTACCTTAATAATTCAAAAATATTGAACAGCTCAAAATATGCCTCACCATTCTTCTCAAAAAGAAAACGAAAGAACTACACAACTAATGCATACCAGCAAACAGTTCAGATTCATAATATCAAACTTTGCCTTCTTCTCAATAACCCGCCGCATGTACTGCACAGCCATTTTAACCTAATTGAGGCAAATCCAGCAGAATATCAGACTTGATAAACATAGTTAACAGCTATAGGTTTTATATCCATGTTGCTTGAAGGATTTGCAAAAGAAAAGCAACCAGCAAGATAGTAAACCATGCAAACTAACTAACATCCCCCTAAGATAATAATCGTTAAAAAACAAACTGCATGTATGTTTCCAGCATGCACAATAGTCTTTGATGGCACTTAATTTTTTTTCTGGAGGGCATGAAAGACTTCACTGACTGCATTGTGCACATATAGAGCAATCATTCCAGTCCATTCAATCAAAATGGGACAAGGACATGATCACCTAAATACCAAGGGAAATACAGGAAAACCTAAAAGTATTGAGTGAGAAAACTGAAAATCAATATATCTAGGATTGCCCCACCCCCACATTCCCAAAAAATCACTCAAAAACTGCGATTAATGCCAAAACCTGTTACAATTAATGCATCCCTAACTTTCATACTTATAATTTTCCAACAAGAAAAAAGAACCATAATTACCACAAGAAACCCTAGATCCATAAAAATCTTAATCAAATCCTATTCCTTTTTATACCCATCTTAACTAAAAAAAGGAAAATTTAATTTAAGATGTCTGTATCTAAAGTCACAGTGCATGTTGCTCAAGCAGGTCAATCAAATCAATTAGTAAATCAGAAGAGTATCACCAAAAGTCTTTCAATTTTTTCAGCCAGCTAAATGCAAATTGAGGTATAGGCCCAATAAAATGGGTGGAAAATGGTGTAAAAGAAAAACTGAGTGCAGAGGGATGCCCTAGGTCCTAGAAATTAATTAGAACTGCTTAACCTCACAACACATGACAGTTTTTTATAAGCACAAATGAACAGCACATTTAGATTTTAGATGCAGTTATAATAATACAATATCTTTAAAGACTTTTGCAGTCTGAACAGCTTTTACTGATGATGCACCACCCCATTTTACTACATGCATTACAAATAGTTTTAATTAAAGACCTGTGACAGACATTATGCATTACAGGTTCATATCACTACATAACTGTTTGGATGGAACCCTATAGAGTCCCTTTTTTCTCTTCTGATTGAGTGTTTACTACAAAGGGAGTTGGCATCAAGAGAGAGAGAGAGAGAGAGATTACCGTGAATTTAGGGAGCCGAATTTTATAAACATCCACAAGCTCCATCATGAGATCATACAAGTTTGAAAAGGCGCTATCCAATACCATTCCAGCAATAGAAGGATCTTCAGCTCCATAAAGAAGACTACATCACACCAAAGCAAAAGTGAATAGTCAATTACACTAGAGATGTGTATATAAGGGTAGCTCATAATTACATAATTACATGTATACAGAGTAAAAGGTGGGAATGTGAGAAACTACAAAACCCAGTAACTGGGCCATCAAAATTTTAAATACATGCATTTAAAAGGGGGGAAATCAGCTATTTTCCTCTTCTTTGCTCCCAATTTCTCAAAGAATGAAGGACCCTGCTAACAAATACCCTACAAACACTGGTTAAGAATCAATAAATAAAAAACTTTTATTGGAAATCACGATAGAGGTACAATGATAATATTTTTGTCCTATAAAAATTTCACCTTTGATTTCTTAACCAGTGTCCTAAAGGCATTTATTAGCATTCTCCTTTCTCAAATAATTAAAAAAAAAAATACCTCCCATAGGAAGGCCTCAATAGTTTTGCCCACACATATACATACAGAGATATAAGGGAGAACTAAAACTCAGGTCATGAAATTATACTGGAACAATACATTAAAATTATTCACTGAGGAGCTTTCTTTTTTTTTTTTTTTTGTAGTGATATACATAGCAAATATAAAGTATCAAAGGAGCAGAAATTCATATAAAAACAATATCAAACAAGTTAATTGGGAGATGTAATACCTAGTAACTGCACCCATTGATCGTCCCCAAAGACCTATACGAGATATTTTTTTGTTGCTCCTCAAATATGATACTACCATCTTGAGATCATCTTTCTACCACACAAAGGAATGGACACATAGGCAGTTTCATAAAAGATGGGATATGCAGTAACTTAAGTTAATAGCCAGAAATTATTAAACAAACAAAAACATGCATAAAGAGACAACTTACTTCATGCCAACCAAGACTAACATAGTCTCCATCAGATAAGCCTGACCCTGAGAAGTCAAGGGTAAAAACAGTAATATTTGAAGGAAGAAGAATTACAGCAGCTTCATTGGCATCTGCCCTACATCCACTGCATCATTGTGAGTATGCACACATATCACAAGTGAGAAGAATAGAATAGCTAAAGAGAATATATCTATCATCATGCATATACAATTTTTTAAAAGCATCAAGACAAGAGCCACTTAAATAACAAATACCTGTTTCCATGGCAGTATATAACACAAGGAAGAGAAGTATCTTCAGGGAAAGGAGAAGGAAGATAATGACTACACTTCAAGGTATAGCCTCTGGCATTCTTGAGCTGCACAATTACAAAACAGATAATCTAATAGTAAGTAAACAAGTGGAATCATGATTTAACTATATATAGACAACAATAATTGCAAGCAACCATCAAATAAATAATGTCCATACTTGCCTCCAAATCCTGCCTTTGGTATGTTCGACCAGCAAGGGTAAATTCCTTTTCCCACAGGTACTGATCAGGGTTATACTCCGCCCTGTAAATATGACAAAGTAGATATTAACTAAATTTGCTGGAAAAAGATAATCACGAGTTGAGCAATGGATTCACAGGCACTTACATAGTTATTTACAGGCAGTAAAAAAACGTTGTTAAGATCTATAGGGAAGACTGTCTAACATAGTTCTTTGAAGATAATTGAGTGTGTTTGGTTTACAGGTTTCACAACTATCAAAGCATCTCAATAGAAAAGTATGTCTCTAATTGGATTGGGTTGAACACACTGACTTTTGAACACTTTCAACATCAATACAAGCATACCATGAGACAAGTTCATTTCGAACACAGTATATAGTACATAGGAAATTTCAATCAAATAAAAAAACCATTAGTTCAAACACTGCTTATCAAGGAAAAAACCAACATATTAAATAGGTAAAGAGAATTTTGGTGCATATCAAGTACTTTCCCCATTAATTTTCAACCACTAAGATGACACGGCCATGAAAATTTTAATACGATT
Source organism: Pachyrhizus erosus (assembly GCA_026544285.1). NCBI lineage: Eukaryota > Viridiplantae > Streptophyta > Magnoliopsida > Fabales > Fabaceae > Pachyrhizus > Pachyrhizus erosus. The sequence continues at coordinate 21,101 of JAMLFT010001455.1, forward strand.
TTGTATAAGTAAAAACAGGTAAGGAAATTAAAGGCAAGAAGATAAACATGAAAATAAAAACAAAAAAAACGACCCTCTTGCGAGGAGAAAGAGCCCTAATGAATATGAGACAGTTAACATTCTCTGTTACGTAGCCATCACAACAGTACCTGCTTACTTGAATAGTGCCATGCCACCAACCAAAGAAGGCAAAATTAATACCTGGGAGGCCGAATAACGAAATTGATGAATTGCTCAATCATTTTGCTCCTTCGTGTAGCTTACTGCAACTCCACGTCATGACCTTACAAATTGACCTCACTAAGAAGCTTAAAGTCAATTTGCCACCATCTTCGCAACTCAACGCTCTCAAATCTCACAAATAAATTTTACTCATGAGTTCCAACGCCAGACACATTTACACGAGCTAAGCTACCAGTGCCCAATTCCTGCGAGAAACAACACCAACTAGATGCTAAGAAAGAGTTGTTTGCATTCAAAAAAGAAAAAAAAGAAAAAAAAAGAGTGAAACCCAGTGCCAATGGTACTAAAAAGTTTCAAAATTTACAAGGAAGTTGGTCCCAAGTAATTATATGAATTGAAGAGAGGGAGTGAGAGAGAAAAAAAAGAATCTTCATGCACTAAAAGCTCTTCCAGATCCAGATGCCCTCAAAAGTAATGCATATCCAAAAACCAGAAAAAAGGCACAGTAACCAGAAATTTTCATTCATCCCCTCCGCTCCACCCCCCCCCCCAAAAAAAAGAGAGATAAAGGAAAAAGTTTTGTTTAGCCTCCTTGTAGTTGTACCATGATTGCAGGGAGTAAGCAACTTTACTTATCCAATGTCAAAAAAAATTCAAACTTGGGTCACTGGGTATACGTCAATTCAACAGAAGGGTCCCAAATGCAAAACAAGAAAAAGTGTTTAAAATGGTAAAAGTTCGTAAAAGGAAATATGTGGGGTAAGATAAGAGGCACGAATTCCAAGTCAGATGAGATCCCACATCCAAATTGCCACATTGAAGCCTATGGATGCAGTTCCCCTCTTACTTTCTCAACAAAAGCATGAAGAAGCTGCAAAGAAGGGGGAAAAGCAAAAACCTTTGCCGGAATGGAAAAGTGGGTGAGTTACCACCTAAAAGCAAATGTTTGTATGAAGAAGAAGAAAGAGATGAGATAATGATGAGGATGAATTGCAAAGAAGTTTATTCTTCTTGTTGGCGTTGAGAAAGTGAATTCAATGGAAGATGGCAAGTGAAGATGAGAGATGAATGTTAAGAAGAGCCAGCTGTCTTTCTTTCTGTTTATTGTTCATCAAAACGTACCTTTTTAATTTCTTATTTAATTAATTTGTTTAAATATTCTAACATTGTCCTTTTTTTAAAAAAAAATTACCTCTTCCTGCTCTTATAAAGTACAAAGTATCGGTAAGAAATTAAAAATACTTTTTTATGATAAAGTAATAGTAATGTGTTTTTATGGTAAATTTTTCTTACTTATATATTCATTATCTACCAACCTTTTAGTAAGATGTTTAGAATTTTAGAGTTTAATTTTATATATTTTCAATATAAAGATTTTTCCACATTCTATTAAATAAAAAATTAGTTAAATATAATTTTTAATGTAATTATTACTACAGTTAATAAATTGTAACTGTATGAAATTTTATAATAAAAATAAAATGAAAAATATTTACACTTTTAATATAACCTAACTAAATTTATTTTTTATTACATTCATAATATCATAAGAAACATAAAAGAAAATAATTACTAAAAATGTAATACATTTTATTTTAAGAAAGGGACTTTATGAATTTTAAAATAGAGTAGTAAATTTTAACAATATGTCTTGAGAAGGGGACAAGATTTAGGGATTTTCTAAGTTTTTGGATAGGGTTGAGCATGTAAAACATACTTGACCATAACCTAAGAAAATTAAACTAAATAAAATCATGAGGTGACAATTGATTTAGGTGTCAAATAAGATAACTTAAAGTTGAGTATGATCAATTTCTTTTGTGTGAGTTCAATTTGGAAAAAATAAACTACCTATATCTAAACTGGTTGCATACTTACAATATGTTATACTTAGAAGTTAAAATATACTTACTTGGTTGCTGCTACATTACACGCCTCTATATGTTCCATTTTTGCATTACTTTATAAACAATCTATTAGTGAGGTAAGTTGCAAACAATTTTAACTTTTCTCCATTTTATATTATTTTATAAAAAAACAATGAATTAGTCATTAAAATATTGTAAAGCAATTTTTACTTTGAAAGTTATACCCTTCATCTTGTCTTATCACATGAGGCTAAGAGCATTCCAAATTAAAATTGCATTCACTTCATTTTTACAAATATTTTTTCTTTGTTCACATTTTTCTTTATTTCATATATCCTCTTCATATTTAATTATTTATTTTCAATGTTATTAGAAATTCAAAACCACCTTGTATGACTAACATCATAACATGGTGAAGTCATTCACCAAGCTCACGTCAAATAAATCAAGGCTTTTGGTTTGTCAAGGGTGAACTCAACTAAGATTTCTGATGATGTAGCTTCATTTTTTATGCAAGTAAACTTGTTAGAATTGCAATCATTAGCCAAATAAAGAACTTTTTAGTCTAAGTTTATTTTCCTCATGTCTATGCAAATTAGTCCTAATTCACTTGTCACACTCGCTACCTATTAAAAACTTGTTAATTGATCAAACCAAAAAGCTTTATAGTCAAATACGGTTCAAAAATAATAATGATTAATTTTAGTTGAATTAAATATTTTAGGCTCGAATTTGAGCCTCATCCAGGATTGATGATCAATCCTACTTAGGGATTTTCCTCTTAATAATGAGGGTAGGGATAAGATTTTTTTTTAGGGAAATGAGATAAGGGGTAGGGTCTTAATATAAATAAAAATATCAAAATAACTCTACTGAATAATACATACATATATAAATATACTTTTTATTCATTTCATGATTAATTCATATTAAATTTATAATGAAAGAAATTGAAATCAAGACTTTAGCACAAATCTAAAATTATAATTATTATTGTGTATGTGTACATGCATGTATGTCTTTAAGGTAAACAACTCCAAATATCAAACCTTTGATATTTTACTATTAATGTAAATCATTAACCATTAATTATAGCATTGCATCAAGTGCTTTTGCATTCAGTATTTATATGTTGATTGACATTATATGTTTGGTACCTAAAAAGCACTCTTTCTTTCTCACTTTAGATACACATTAATGATCCAAACAATAAACAACTAACTTCTCTAATTTTTTAAGCTTGGAATCTAAACTCTTATTGAGTTTTTCTAGTTTATGTTTGATGCACTTTACTGTTAGGTAAAGACTCTTATTTATAGTGTTTAAGAGATATGAATTTTAGCATTTTAAAAAAATATTTAATTCTAAAATATCCTCTATCTTTTTATTTTAAGAAACTACTTGATTTTTAGACAAAAATACTTTCCATATTTGTAGTTTAAATATTAGGTTTAACTTAAAAAATATATTTTTGAAAATTATACATAAAACCTTAAAATTTGGGCTCACAAACTTGTGGGACTTGAGTTTAACATTTTAGACTTGAATCCTTTAACTTGTTTGGCCTAATTTTGAATTTGTAAGGTTTCTAATCCAATATCTTGTGAAAACCTTGGTTTAGTTAATTTACTGTTGACCTATATTAATTATTAAAGTCTTAGATGGATCATTGATAATTATCCTAGTGATACTTGGAAAGTTTACAAAACATACCTAGTACTGACTTTTGATCTTTAATTTGTAGTCTTGAATCTTGACTTTAATAACTTATATTTGTTCTATTTTTTCCTTTGAATTGCCTTGTGTTGAGAATGTTTTAATTGTTGGCTTTATCTTCATCAAAACTCATCATTAAAACTTTCTTGAATAGTTTTCTTAAATGCTTAAAAGTTTATAATTAATGAGTTATGTTTTTTTCTCTCTCTTCTAATGCTTACACACTAAAGACTACAATGTCATCCATTAATTTACATATATTTATTGGATCTAACATTTATCCTTTTATCAATTTTTAATGAAAACAAAGGAAATAATTGTTTACAACATGATTTTGGACAACAAAGGCCCAAGTGGCATGTTGGTGCATGACAATATTAGCTTTTTTTTCTTCTTTTGAAGTACTCATCAAACCTTTGGTTGTAGGAATATGCAAAATGGTTCGTATTAAAGTTAGATAACTTTAGGAATTATTCATTTAAGTAAAAAAAAAAAGGAAGAATGGTTATGGACGAAATAAATGTATGAAAAATTTGAATCTTTTCATTGTTTGAAAGGGCTCAACATAAGAGGGAAAAAAATATAAATGGATCTCGTTAAATTACATTGGTCAAATTAGATGATATCATAAAATGAATTCATATTAAAAATATAAAATATATGAATTTTTTTTATATCAAATATGACAATATATAGTTGATTAACAATTTTATGATAGATTTGTTCAACTAGATTCATTTATATAAGCAATGTTTTCAAAACCAGACTGGTTGTCGACTCAATCAAGGTATAAGGTTTGTGGGTCGTTTGGACAATTGGTAGATAAATAGTTAAACCACATGAACCAATGTATATAATATAAAATACAAGTATATATATTATTTGTGTCATAAGTTTATTAATTAATCAACATGGTCTAATAATAAGTTGATCTACTAAATAATTTTTAAGTTTTGGGTTTAATTCTTTAATGTGTCATTTTTGTTATATTTTATTTAAGTTTGTATTTTTAAAAAATAATAAATATTAGTTCAATCGGTTCAACCATATTGGTTCATTGATTGGACCATATTGGTTCACTAGTTCAATCACAAAATCAATTAAGTCAACTTGGGTCAAACCAAGTCGATAACATATCCAGTCCAATGAGCAACTTGTATTAGTTATGTTATCGGTTCCCTCTCAAATCGACCGATTTGAGTCAATTTTTACAACTATAAATATAGGTTTGGATTAGTTTTGACCAATTCAAAGTAATTTGACCATTAATTCATTTTTAGGATTGAACTATAATTAGATAAATCTAGTTTATATATTATTAAACTAGTAGGAAAAAAAAACACACACACACCTTAGTCATTCCATCCTTAACAAAAAATAGTTGGATTAATACCTAAAATTTGCTTATCCAAAACAAAACTCTAGAATTTAAATAATTATTTTTAAGAGCATTATGGTTAAAAATATTATTCAATTTTTTGGGTCACTATAACATTGATACAAAATATCTATTAATTTTATTGATTATTTATCTTCATCGAAAAACCTTAATTTCAATAAGATCTTTAACCAGACACAATGTTTTCATTCATAAAATTTGAATATAAAATCTTATTAAAAAAATCCGAACCAACTTTACTTGAACCAAATTACTTTCTATTCGAATTATCTTATTTTTGTAAAAATAACTATTTTCATAATTTAAAAAAAAAAATATCTATTAAGAAATCTTTTCCTCAAATGATATTACTTTTTAGCTCATAAGAAAATAATAGATTAGTTTTTAGATATTTTTAAGGAAATTACACAGTGATTATATTTTTCTAAAAACAAGTCTTCTAATTTAAAAAAATTCTTTTAAAAAATAAACAAAATAGATGAGTTTCGAATTTACAAATAATTATTTCCCCCTTCTTTAACAATAACTAGTGAGTTAGGTCTTATTTGAATATTTTTTTTAGATAATAGAGAGAAATTTGAACAATTTTTTTAATAAACACTTATAAAAAAAATAAAAAAAGATAGAATAAATTAAGATCTTCTCATAAGTTCAAATTAAAATTAACTTATATAGGTTAAGATTAAATCTGGAAGAAATTAAATAAAAAGTTTCTACAAAGTTAAAATATATTGTACCCAAAAAAAATTATAAATTAATTTTAATTAAAAAAAAATTATTTTATTTTATCTTTTTTTTAAAAAAAAATACTTTTCGAAAACTTCATCCAAACATGCAGTGCCGTACTAAATAGATTTAAACTTTATTAATTCACATATTTTTTGAGCTGATTACTTACTTTTCTTGGTCATCCTTCTCCCTCTAGAGTTTCCATAAATGCAATTATAGCTTTTGTCAACACTCAACATGTCTCTCTCAAAAATTAAAAAAAAAAAAATACACTCAACATGTCAAGGTTAATTAAGAAGAACATAAGCAATTGATAATATTAAGCCAACCATACAAATATGATATATGTATATATATATAAATTTGCAAGTGGACCAAATCACATGGTGCCTGGTAACAATTTTGAAAAATTTGAGGTACTATAAACGTGGAAAAGGGTGAGATTTGACCTAAAGTTTATTATGTAATATTTAAATTCAGATAAACACTAGGAATATGATTTTATTAGTCATGTAACGGTGTTTCAATTGTACTTAGTCATGATTCCTAATTAAATGCACTTGACATGCTAACATCACTTGGGCTTCTAACTTATTGGCAAGATCACCATGTCCAATTGTCCAAGGAGGAGAAAATTGTTTTTAAAAGCAAGAATAATTTATATCTTCCAAGTAAAAGAAACAAAAATTCTTGAATAAGTGCCTTTTCATTGTAGAAAGGAAAGCCTTAATTTATTTGTTCATCAATTTTAATCTTTGATAAAAAATAATATTAAGAGATAATGCTCATTTTGTGATATTCTAGGTCCTTATCACCTTTATATTTTGGGTTTTTAATAATCATATGAAAAAAAGTTGATGCTACAATTAAAATTTTTTATACTTAAAACATGGTTTTATTTTTATTTGAGGCTCTAAACAACAAAGATTTATTGTCCAAAATATCTTATAAAAAATATCAAAGGGGATATGTATTTTGTTTGATTTGAGAAAAAAAAAAAAAGAGAAGAGAGAAAAATAATTTTATTTTTTATTTATTTATAACGGGAGGGGAGAGATTTTAATTTTAATTTACTTTTTTATTCTTATAATAATATTATTTTAAAATTAACCATTTGTCAAATAACTTTATCCTTATGGCGTTATTTTTTATTTGTAATGGTAAAACCTCCTTGGGCTTCAGTCATCTATGTTTGTTTTTAGTTATTTTATGTGTGCATTATTATTGGTTAACACATTGCATAGGCCTTTTAAGTTTTGACAATAAATTTGAGGTGCTACAAAATTCAAAATAAAAGAAATTATTTAACAAAGAAAACATACAATTTTACATCTCTTTAAGTGTTGACCAATGAAAATCAAATCGGGATCAACAAATTTTTATTTTATTATTGTAAGAATGATAAATTATCAAATGTTCTACAAGAGGCTTAGGAATGACATTAGGGTGTTGCATTAATCTCTCAATTACTTTTTTTTTGGCTTCGATATTTTATTGTGAATAATTTGGGTTTTTTTTTGTTTCAAGACCTTGGTGCTTCAAGAACTTAATTGAGTAAAATTATTTAAAAAAATTTAGATTTATTTTTCTTTTCCTTCAAATTCCTCCAATATTGGAGAGAATCCAAAATTAGACCATGAGGGATTCCCTCCAATTCCCTCCCTTCCCTCCAATTCCCTCCCTTCCCTCCCTTCCCTTTCTAAAAGTTAAACTAAACACAAAAAAATTTAAAATTTTTATCCTCTCTCCTCCCCTTCATTTACTTCTAACCAAACATCATGTGAGAAAAAAATTACTTCAAAAAATGTTAATGCTAGTTAATTACAAGATTTAATACTCTTTCCATTGTGATTATTGATTTCACTTAGAAATATGCTTTCCTTAACTTTTTTGTATTTTGGTTATGCAATAGCTGAGAATTTCCATCAATATGATTGATGTACTAATGTTTATACATATTTTTCTTTGTTTTTGCTTTTTAGGTTTATGATTTAGAAATTACAAGATCGTAGAGCCTTCTCTACAACTTTCAAATGATTCAATCTATGATTGCTTTGATATATACCAAACATTTGAAATGTATAGCTTATATTTAAGTACATGTTTAAGCATACATGATATTCTCAACGACATATGCATATAAAAATTGTTTCACTTTGTTTTTTTTTTTCAAGTTATTTTAGGATATTATATAAGATAAGATGAGGCTAATGTTATTTTTAAATTGGAATAAATGAGGTTGTACTAATATTCTATAACTATATTTTAAAAGATCATTGAATTTTTTTTAATTGAATTACATATTAGACTTTTAATTAATATTTTTACTTATTTAAAAAAGTTACATTAAAAATATCTATTTAACTAAAATGCATGTAATGTGTTTTAATATATGTTTATAGATACTCGTTGAATATGAAGATGAATATTGAAATTATTTTTAAGTAAAAATATTGAAGTTATTATTTATGGAAGTATAAAACAAAATATGTAGGTATGAAGTTAAAAGAAATGTTAGTAATATTTTTTTAAGAATATTCACAGTATATGATTATTTAAATAAATTATTTATTTTAATTTTATAAATCCTATAATGTCACATAAATTTAAGTATTTTATAAAAAAAATATCGCAATATTAGCATTATTAAAGTGATTGTTTAATTTTATAAGTTTAACAAATTCTCTCATTTAAAGTATTATTTTTTTATTCATAACAAATTTTAAAGTATCATTGCTCATATAGACAATAATGTTTGTAAACAATTTCAAGTTATATTTGAATAGTAAATTTTATGAAACAACATTTATAACTTAAAATAATTTTGTAAGCAATAACGATAAAGATAATCTAATATTTTATCTTTAAGGTTTTTTTATTAGTTAAAATTGATTAAAAATCAGTTTTAATTTGATGAATCTCTTTGATTTAAAAAATACAACTTATTAAAATTTGCAACTTATAATAAATTTTAACCAACATTAAAGAAAGTGCTAAAAAAAAAAAACAGAATTGTGTTACCACTTCTTTTACATACAAATACTATACTATCATGTCTGTCATTTCTCCTTTTGGACTTTGAACTTTATTTCCTTTTTCATTACAAGACATTACTTTTTGTTTACGCTTGAATAATAAATACCACTCTACATTTTTTAACGTTATTATATATAGACGTGACCCAAAGTTATGTTTTAGCTGACAATGCTTCCATTTTGTTTCTTTCCGTGGGCTTTTAATTTGGGCTGATTGCCCATCTCTCTAAGAAAATATAGACTTGGCCCAAAATAAAAAAAAAACTTAAATGAAAGAATAAAATTACCATTCCAGAAATTTGATATGGTTTTTGTTCATTTAGTGCCGTGTGATAAGAAAAATTTGCTTAAAACCTACCTTTATGTTATTTTTATATTGAATGAACGTATTTTTAAGAATTATTTTTTAATAAAATATTTTAAGAATTATTTTTATTTTTATTGAACTATATATTTTATTCTAATATTATATTTTAAATATTTATTTTTTTTATTTTTTTTTAATATTTTTTTTTTTTTTTTTTAAATAAACTACCTCGCTTACCCCACTAATTCCACAGTTGATCGAACTAAGTTATATGTTTTATATCCACCAGAAAAGAAAT
>JAMLFT010001456.1:0-30692 GCA_026544285.1 Pachyrhizus erosus
TATAAACAATTTAGTTTATTTGTTCTTGAATACAATGAAATACAAAAACTTGTTAACCTCCAAAATAGAATGTTGATTATCGGATATAAATTTAATATGGATATGACCAATATTTATCTCTTCAATTTGCATGACACATCATGGCACATCAATTAAAAAAATCATGCCAGTCTTAGTTAATAGTATTGTATGATATTTAATTTTTTATTTGCAAAATAATATCCCTCCTCAAACTAATTTAGGTATATTACAAACCCCATTTTGAGTTTATGTGATTAGAATATAAATAAGAACTAAAAAAAAAGAGACCGACACAACACTAAATGCATAAAAAAAGTGAGAAGGGTGGGAGGACAAAATGTTTTTAATGAAATTATATATTATCTTTTATGGAATATATGTAAACATTTTAGAATAATTATATATAAAATAATCTTATCTATTATTGTGTTCAAAATTTACAAAATGTTAATACCAATCCTTGTCTTGTAATGGACGTTTTTCAATAAAATAAAGTTATCTTCAACAAAATATATTTTTTGTCTAAACTATAGAGTTGAGAGATAAGATAATTAGAATCAATGAGTAGAAATTATGGATCCAAAATGTATTATTTGCCTATAATTGGATTGGTGGTAAAATGGAATAAAAAAGGAATGAAGTGAAAAAAATAAACATTACCATTGTTTTAGATTTTATTAATTAAGATGAATCTCGATAAAAAAAAAAGATGAAAGATATTCATTTTAATTCTAAAAAATGAGTAAAAAAATAGTTGTTTATAAAGTGTGTAATGTATTTATAATAAAGTCTCTCTTAATTTTATGAGCCCTAATTATTTAACAAAGTCCAATTAGTCTTATTTTAAATAATAATAATAAAGTTTTTCAAAAAAATTCAAGTGCAAAGACAAAAATTTTAAATGTGATTTTGACCTTAAAAATATGGAATTAGCTTGAGCTTGTGAGAAACAAAGTTGTAGATATATATTTAAGTTTTTCAAAAAGACCTAAATAATATAAATTTATTTTTTATAGTTCAAGATATGCCCTATGCAAGGAAATAGTGTCAAAGTGAACAAAAATTCCAAAAATGATAAACAATTTACAATTAAGCCTAGTTAAGTTCTCTAATTCACAACTTAGCCAACAATTCAAAATTAAGTATAAATATTGGTCAATTAGGTCTAATATAGAACACAAATGTATGTCTTAAAATGTTCTATCATGCTTTAAAGGATGTATTTCCTTTCAAAGCTTTTGTGGGAAACATATTCAACAAGTATATTAAGGTATTAACAACCTCAACCAAATTGTTTTTGGGAATATCTTTCTTAAATAACAAACACCTAGTAATCTCTATAATTGTTATGCTCTTTCCTTCACTCACTCCATTTTGTTAAGGAGTATAAGAAATATTCAATTGATGTTATATTTTAGTTTTTTCACAAAACATTTTAAACTCCCATGTTGTGCACAGAATTCTATTGTCAACCATAAGCCTTTCAATTTGACATTTAGCCTTTGTTTCAATCATAGACTTAATCATACAAAAACAACAAATACCTATGGTTTTTGCTTTAGAAAAAACACTTAGCACATTCATGTAAAATTATTTATTATAGTAGAAAACACTTGCGTTCATTTAGAGATATTGTACTTATTAGGCCACACACATTAATGTGTATATGTTATAATCTTTCTATAGATCTCTAATTTATTGTAGTAGGAAATGACAATAAGTTTTTCTTTTGATAGTTTCCTTAAATACTTATTTGTTGGAGAAATTTCAAGACAATAATCTTACTTTTCTCTATAATTAGAGTGATGTTTAACTCAATTTATTTTAATTTTTGCAAATACTTAGTTTCTAGTTTGTTAGTGTGCTCTATTGGTTACATTTTAATATTTTGTCTACATTTTGTAGAAATAAAAGTTAGAAGTTAAAAAAACTCTTTTGGAGCTTATTTTTTGTAGTAGAAGAAGTGCAACGAAGAATGATATATTTAGTTACACTTTTTGGATAAGTGAATTTACTATTTTGATAAAAAGCTAATTTTTTAAGATTTGGCTTGGCCAAAATTTTTAGCTAAGTGAATTTACCTTTTGGTGAAAAGGTTAATTTTGGAGTTTGGCTAAGCAAAATTTTGAGGCTAAGCAAAATTCATGCAGAGAGCAAAAATGTCAAATCTTGGCTAAGCAAGATTTTGTGGCTAGGCAAAAAGTCTTATCTTATCTTTTAGGATTTGTGTAATTCACTAAGTAAAATCCCTTAGCTAAGTAAATAGTTACTAAAAATAAAAACTTGGCTCATGTATATAAAAAGGCTTAGTGACATTTATGACATAAATTATATCCTTCTATTTTTAGGAATGAAGCAAACATTGTTCTATAGGGTGGAAGTTGTCTTTATGCTCCATATCTTCATCTTTTTCAATTTTTCTTTCATTTTGTGCTACTCATGACCATGAGTAGCTAAGTTCCTCTATTGTTGGGGTTAGATGGAATAAACTTAAACTCTTTTGTTTATATATATATTCAATTGTTCTTCAATATTAGTATTTTTTTCTATGCTTACTACTTATTGTGGAGTAATCAATTATGACTTGTTCATAGGGCATGATTATTGTAGGAAAACACATTCATTATCTTGAACTAAAGCAAAATGCCTAATGAACTTCATGTCTAAAAATAAAGTTTAATTCATCAGTTATCTTGTGTCATTAGTCATAAAGCTAGTTCATTTCTTAAGTTGATTAGAAATTGAGACTTAATAATGAAACTATGACTCTTTTCACATAAGTGATTAGGGTTAAGAAATTTTTTTACTAATTTTAATGTTGAATTCAACATAATATATATTATTTGTTCAAAAGAAAGTGACATTTGATGAAATCTAATCGCGACAATATTTTTATCATTTGAAAAACCAATTTTTAGCTTTATTTTAACTACAAAATCATAAAAAAAGTATTTTTACCTTATTTCTTCAATTGTTTTGTTTTAAAGTTCAAAATTTCAACCAACATGTTTGTGTTTTACAACTTTTTATGTTGTTTTTTAGTTTAGATAGTGATTTTAGTGAAGTTTATTACATATTACACAAGTCTCTTAGGAAAATGAGACTTGCAATTTTCATTCTACTACTTGTTGATTTGATACACTTACCAACACTCACGAACAACTTTCCACATTGGTGTAGATCACACATATCAATGTTTTTATCAATGAGCTGAATCTTTTGAACTCATTTGCTTCAAAGTAGAAAAACTAAAATGACCAAGTATTTTATGCCACAAAGAATAATCGTCTATTGTACTTGGAAAAAATATGTGACAATTTACTTCCATTCTACTTGAATACTTGTATCTTTTATTTTAATGGACATAAGTTCACACCTTAAAGAATCAAATATAATGCATTTCATATCTTCAAAACATAAAATAATTCATTTCTAACATTTGTCTCACACTTAAAAGGCTTTAATTTATCTTAGACACAAATGAAACATCCAAAATATATTTTACTAGAGGGAGTTTCAACAATAACTACTTTTCCACCTTTAACACTAACACTTTCTCTGCTAATGGTGACTTTGGATAAGTAGGACTGATCAAGTTCCTTACAATTGCTAGCATTGTGTGTCATATAATTTTTGTACACATTGTCTATTAGTTATGCTTTGTTGCTACTACTTGCAAAATAACTAGTAACAAACAATATCCTATTGGTGATGCTTAACAACTTGAGCTTGTTACCCTTATTAGTTTGGTTTATTCTTTTTAGAAATTTTTCACATGACCAAGCTTGCTGCAAATGCTACATTTAACTCGTGACTTAAACCAATAAAAGTTTTCAGTATGATTGTGCTTCTTATAGTGGGGGCAAAGTGGGAACTTATTTTTCCATATTCCTCCTTTGTTGACTTCTTCCTCTTTTTTACCTTTTCCTTTCTTCCCACCAAATGGATTTTTCTAGACCTATTGTAGCTTTGGGCTTTGTCTTCGGTGTTGGCTATAAGAGCACCTTCAACATCCCAAAAATTATGAGCTTTGAAATAAGTTATGATTTTTGAAGCTTATAGATGATAGTTTTCTCTTGCAAATATAGGAGATGAAAGTCATTGTTATGTTTGAAGATTTTTTGTGTGGAATTTTTTGTTGATTTTCTCACTCTATTTGCATATATAAGGATAAGGGTACATACAATGACCCTCTATCATACCTTCACGTAACGAGGAGCCTCCAAGCACTAGAGTGCATTAGTTTTTCCTCTCTCACATCTTTTAGTTTTCTCTCCCTTACAGACTTTTATATATAAATAAAGGTCTAATATTGTGCTGAAATTTTTTATATGAAACATGGTATAAGACTGTACTGTAATAGAGTAGGATCGTACAAAGAATAGCCTGTAGAACTATACAGGAAGACTATAACACAATATAGCAATATGAGTTAAAGCACTTACACTATCAATGCTATAAAGTGTGCAGTTCTCTATAACAATGTGTGATAGATAATCCATACACGCGGCATTGGAAAGTTAAATTTCATAACTTTGATTTTGTGATATTGTGTAAAATGCAATGAAGACTCTCTTATGCTTCGTGTTCTCTTTTTGTCTTTTCCAAGCTAAAAGAACAGCCAAACCCTTTTAAGTTACTTTAAAATTTAGTTCATGGATTGTTTGTTGAATATGCAATGTTTGAGGTTTCTGGATCGGAGTTTATATTTTGGTGAATGATTTTCTGTTTAAAATAATTATTATGTGACTTGTTTGAGTAAAGATGTTATACTGTTTTGAAAACCTGGATATCGATGTTTTATAATAGCGTAGATGGGTAAGTGCTTCTTTTACTTTTTATCTCATTTCAGCAACTATCGTATTTCAGAATGCAGACACACATTGTTTTAAGTCATTTCTTGATATCTCTTAACCTTATAGGCGTGTGATGGATCTTATTTGAGGTGTAGAACATGGTTTTAATTTGGGGTTGTGATCGTAATTGCAATTTTATTGCAAATTGCATTGGATTGTTTTTTAAAACATAGTATCGAGAATCTCATACTGCACTTACCACACGTTTCTGCAAACTCAAATCCCTGATGTTACAAATTTTTATTTGTAAGATAGGATTGTGAAATAATAATTATATGAACTATGATTATTGCAAATATTTTCTATTCACTTTTATACTAATTGAAAGAGTGTTTCTTTTGCTTTTTTCTTTTTCTTTTTCTATTGAGGGATATTTGTTTTGTGGACTAAATTATATTTTTTGAAATAGTATTTTTAAAAGTATTGTTACTGAAAATATTATTTCCATCAAAGTGTTTAGTAATATATTATAATTATTTGAAATATTTTTAAAGTGATTTTACTTAAAAAATATATAAAAATTATTAAAAAAATAAAAATATTTATAAAATAAAAAATAAAGTAAAAAAAAAGTGAAAAATCATTTTAAAAAATGACTCTTATTTCCATGAAAATATAGGATTCACAACCATTAACATAGAAATCGAAAAGGAAAAATCATGTGTTAAATAGATTATTGAGAATAGATCATATCTGAAAATAATTTTTTATAATTTGTAACAAACATAAAAATATTTTATTATAAAATTTATATTTTTAAAAATAACTATATATGACTTTAAACAAACATTCTTAGTGATTTAATATTTTACAAAAAATATAAAGAGATCATAATTCGTTCAGTAGGTTTTTAAAATCACCTCATGTCACTCACACATAAAGTAGATATTATATATCAAACCAGCAAAACATTAACTCGAGAATATTTTTATTTTATTTTATTTGATATATATATGTGTGTTTGTTTTATTCATTATTTTCATTTTTCGTTTCGAATAATGCTAAACGAATTCTAATACACATCATTTCATGTCTATAGAATTTTTATCTCAGGACTATAACTTATTTTATTACTTTATTTTTTTATAGACGAATTATTAGTTTATTACCACTTTAATCTTGCCACAACACACTAGTGTGGTTATGTTTTTCTCACGTACTTATAATAGGCTAGCTTATTATTGCCAAACAATGCTCTGAATTTAGTTTCTTTGTTTTCTGGTTACTATCCTAACAATTGATGGTATAAACAATGTTGGTGAACGTGTTTGATTTGATTCTTCATAATCACTTTGAACAGTTAACGTAATTTTTTGAGAAATTTTGACATGTTTGGTCCTACGTTCAAAAATTGATTTTGAATTTAAAATAATTCTGAGTTGAACTAACTTAAAATTATTTTTGTATTCAATAAAAAAAATTATATACCATTAACTTTTGCAAAATCAATTATGTAACTAATATTTATCCAAATATTGTCTTTGTAAGTCAATGTCTTTATCAATCCAACATTTTAGATCTTCACAACATCAGTTGCACTTGTCTATCTGTTGAAACCAAGAACCACATGAGTTTTGTAAATTTTTATTTTTTTAAAATTACAATAATAAATAAAAAAAATATGCTTTAAACGTCTCTATTTTCAATCAAAATCTCAATCTCTATTTTAAAATTGATGAATTTGTTTCTCACATTTCTAAATTTAGTCCCTCACTTATAATATTTTAATCATATTTGTTAACCACATGATTGTCATGTGATATCACAGACTGATTCTGCCATGTTTTATAATATGAAGACCAATTCATAAATTTTAAAATACAAAACCAAATTGATTGAAAACAAAGATAGTTAAAACACACTATATATTCTACCGATCCTTGACACAATTCAAACTCTTAATAAGCACTTGTATCTAATTTTAGTTAACTATACTTCATTTGCTAATCACATTTGCTCGTTTTCTAACAAAATTATGTCAAATTGACAGAAATAGTCTAGAAACTACAAATTGTAATTTTGATTTATGCACATTTGAAACTTTGAGGAACTAGACATGCACAGAATACGTTTTATATCCGTTAGCCATATTAGCAAACAAGAATAACATTACAGGTAAGGGATTAATTCCACATATTTTCATAAATGTGAGGATCAATTTCATCAGTTTTAAAATCCAGAAACTAGGACCAGATTGGGCTAAAATTAGGACATAAAACACATTTTTCCCTTTAAAAAACAAAAAAAACAAAGATCTATCCATATATG
The DNA here is from genome assembly GCA_026544285.1 of Pachyrhizus erosus. Classification (NCBI taxonomy): domain Eukaryota; kingdom Viridiplantae; phylum Streptophyta; class Magnoliopsida; order Fabales; family Fabaceae; genus Pachyrhizus; species Pachyrhizus erosus. The sequence goes on from JAMLFT010001456.1 coordinate 7,146, forward strand.
TGCCCGTTTACTATAGACTAGCCGAATTTTAAAAGTTAGGGAAAATAACTAATGAGAGAAACATTTTAAAAGTTCCCTTATTTAACAAATGAGTTGAAATCAAAACCAATATAGAGGGGAAAGGTACATAAAACCATTCCACAAATAGCTAAGCTCATTTTCTCATCGATTATTTTGAAGTATGACTAATACAAACCTCAATAGAAATCAATATTTTTTCTAAATAACCACAATTAACAGAAAATCACATTACATTGGTCTAAATATTTTCCAATGCGTCGGGCAAAATCGTTGTTTCAACAAGAAAAGAGTCCAGATTCACTCAAACTTGTCCACTTACAAGTTTTAGGAGTGAATGCTAGAAGCCAAGCAAGAAACCAGAAATCTGGACAAATAACTAAAAAGTGAACTTGCTTGTTTATGGAGGGCTAAATCAATATACAGATTAAAAAGTAACAATTTAGGATAGACAGATCAAAATGATATCAAGATGACCATACCGGGTGAAAACAAAGATGACCACCTGGTACAATTTCAGCTTCCATCAACTGCTTGGAATGATATCTGAGAATGAAAAACCATGAAAAGGTGGACCTGTAACAAGTAAGCAACTTGAAAGGTGAGTAACAAAATTCCACTAAAATAGAGGGGAAAAATGCAGATGAGTATGCTAGTGCAAACGCAATTGAGTTGGAATGAATCTCCAAATGTACACCCGAATGTAAAAATATGCAGGTAATGCAGATGAATGAGTGATAACAGAAGTGAACTTCACCTTCTTGTTCCCCTAAAATGTAAAATGGAATATGTGCAATCATCTTCGTTGAACCTTCACTCCAGTTTATGCTGCCTACTTTCTGTGTGGTGCCTTGTGCAGGTCGTGAAGGCCCCAATATGGATGAACATATAGCAGGATCTTTCATCAAACCCAGGAAATCACACGCACGTCTCCATACTCTAGCATCTGAAATTCGAGAACGAGCCACCTGAAAAGCAAAAAATCCTAAATTAGACAAATAATTACATCAAAGACCCTTATGCTTTGCCCTGTGACACCAAAGAATACCTTGCCCAAGGATACACGTGCTCTAGGTAGTAACTCTCGATGATGTGTAGCAAGCTTTGCAATGGCTGTCACAACAAAACATAAAAGCCTGGACTGTGATGACCTTCTGTATGTATCCTGACCAGAACTAAGGGATGCCTCCTGTGTCATGCCCACACGACTTCCAAGTAAACAAAATAGATCAAGTCATCAAACAAGTACCAGGAAATCAACTCAGAACCGGAAGCAAGGTATATATACTAATACTACATCATACCTCGAGGAAAGGTTTTCATACAGAAGCAGTTCTAAACTCTCAAAAAGCTCACGGGCTTCATCTTTGTGAGATCCACCACCTCCACCATGCTCTCCAATGGCCCAACATAGTTGCAAGGCCAATTCTGTCTAAAGAAAATGAATTTTTATGCCAAGATGATTGTATCACTCTCCCACAAATAATAAAAATAGCTATTGACTAACCTTGTCTGGGCTGTCATAAGCTTCTCCAAGTCTGTCCATTATAGGTTTCTGCAACAAATTCAAGGGGTGTTAAATATAAAATCAGTCGTGAGTCTTTACTTAACAACTTGAATGTTTAGAAGAGTGGGTTCTTGACATGGCATTAGAGCCTCTATAACCAAATGGTCAAGCGTTTGATCCTTGCTGTCCCCATTCCTCTAACAAAAGTAAATTTAGGCACAAGATAGGGTGCACTGACAGCTGAGCATTACCAACCCTTCAATCTCAAAGGCTCTTGTATGAGGGCAAGTGTTATATAAAATTGGTTATGAGCATTTGCCTAATGGCTTAAGCCTTCATGAGAGTTTGTTCTTGACATAAGCCATAGCTTTCTAAGACAGAAAAAGATCAAATGCTATAAATCACAGCGTAAAAGACAAATGCTGCAATATTTCAAAGAAAAAAAAAAGCAGCTTTAAGAAGCATCAATTGATTGTCTAAACCAATGCAAGGGCTGGCTCATAACCAGAAATAACATATTGTCACATAGCACAATCTTGCAGTTCACAATCTTAATGCTTTCTTTATGTGTCATAAATATGATATATGAAGTACATGCAATATATCACAAAATAAAAGTTGAACATTTGGTGTAAAATCATAAATAAAATGCAGTATGTGGTCAAAATGATACCTTTAAAAGGGCAATGAAGTTTGGTGAATGCTGAAATGTAGAGAGCATAAACTCTAAAAGCCGCTTGCGAACCTGAAAAGCATAGCAGAACCTTGAATACAAAGTAATAAATATGGAACAATAACTTAAGACAGAAAAACATAAATAGGAAGGTGGAATATATAACAAAGGCAAGGTATGTAAAGGTGAAGGTGTCCTTGGGGTTAAGGCCTTAAGGAAAATGGCACTAACATGCACAACCTTACAGAAGGAAGGCCTTCAGACTGGAAAAGGAAAATAGTTAATAGTTCACTTTCCAACTATTTTGCATTTATTTTCCACAAAAATAAAAGATTAGTGTTCAATTTACAAAACCCTAAGCTGCTTGCTGCCGAAAGTCCCAAAGATCATAAACATTTTTTTTCCTGAATTCTACTCTCTTTAGAACCACAGTAAGCAAGTCAAAAGCTGAGCTTTCAGATACTTTTACAATAAGATGCTAGTGTTATGCCTCATCTGAACCATAAAGGTTTCTAAGGCACTAAGAGATGCTGACCCTTTCTAGTGCCTCACGTCCATGCCTTTGACAAGCGTTCTCGTGCTTTCAACAGCACCAGAAAAAATCTAACACCCTTTGCTTATTTTCCTTCCTTTTATTGCTCTGATTAGGAACATTATCTGTTCATCTTTCCGTAACTGGTTAAAAATTTTAAACAGCAAAGTTGTATGTACAGAGTAAAATAAAATAAATGACATTAGTAAAGTATGTAGAAGAATATTTCATAATATCATAAATACATCCTAGAATAAGTTCAGATCATCTCTTAGGATTCATTTCTATATGTCAATCATGATTTGTTTCATTATCTAATTAGGATTGAATCTAGTAAAAGCATAAATAAAGGTTAGTGCTTTATATTTTGTAACACATCCAACTGGATATCAATTTCAGATTATTTAATCTCTATTCTCTCCTTTACCTCTCTCCATACCTAAAACTTTATAATAACATTATATCAAAGCTATGGTTTGCTCTGGATCTCTACTTTGCAATATTGGTCTGTTGAGTTGCTTGTTTCCAGCACTTGTGCCATGTGTTGTGATCATTCTAGTTTCTTTTATGCAAATTGACTCATTTTCAGCCTATCATTCTGAAATTTGGCTCTGTTTTAGCTGTCTGAAGATTGTTGTTTCAACCCATATTTCAACATATTGACATTGATTTACCATGCCTCTCTGCAGATTGCTTCGATTCTAGCTTGTCTTTAAAGATTGGTTCAGTTCCACACTATCTTTCCTTAGAGTGGCTTCATTGGTCATACTAACTTTCCATGGATCATCTCAGTCCTAGGTTTAATCTATCTGGCACCACTGGTCTTTGTCCCAGATTTACTCTAGCATTATGCCCTACTAGGTCTATCCCTAGCCCCTACCACTATTTTAGCACTTGCTTTTATGTGCTACACATAGATTTACTTGGTAACTCAAACCATGAGATTGTACTACCATCAAATTTGTGCTTAATTGACAGATATTCATATCAGTCTCCCATTGTGATGCTGCTCTCTTTTCACTAATGTTCTAGTGACTTCTTTCTTAACAGTGAGTCATACAGTGATCAAATTAGTGCTTAATTGGCAGATATTCATGCCAGTCTCCCAAAGTAAACAGTAATAATGGTAATTCCGCCTGTTTCACAAATGAATAATTTCGGCAACAAACTCTCCATGGTTGTGATGTACATCAGCCTTAGTTTCAAATTTGGAAGTATTCTGCTATTTGAAGCTTCCAAATGCAATTGTTCATGAACTTGGAGAAGTTTTAGCTCTTTTCGTGTAATAATTACTTGTCAGGAAATTTATGTTGATGATCATTCCAGTGAAGTCTCTTCTTCCTTGATTATACAACATTCCAATTGACTCTTCAAGCTGATGATTGTTCCAAATATCTTGCTGAGTTGTCTATTGAACAAAGCTCATCATTTTAAAATCTCTAATGTTGCAGTTTCCTTTCCAGCCATGTTTAGTGGAGCCCATATTATGTTGTTTTTCTTTTTCTTTTTAAAGGGTTCATTTGCAACAAGCTTAGAGTTTACTAAGCATAAGCTTGAGGAAGGGAAGTGTCAGAATATCAAGAGGATGTCACATAATATCATAATTACACCTTAGAATTGTTTAGGGTCTCTCTTAGGATTGGTTTCCATATTATTTCTTTACATGATTTGTTTCCTTGTTTTAGGATTATGAATCTAGTATTAGTATAAATAAGGGTCAGAGCTTTGTTTCTTTTAACATATGATCTCATATCAAGCAAACATCAATTTCAAAAGTGTTTAGTCTCTATTCTCTACCACCCTCCATAGCTAAAATTATATAATTTCAACAGTTATAACAATCATAAGAATTATAAAGGATTTGTTATATGCTAGAACACCTTAATACTTTATGAATTTGCTGGAACCTCAGACAGAATAAAAAATTTCACTGAATTTCATTCCATTGGGCTAGATTACTATAGCTGAGGTTTCTGAAAAATGAAGAGATTGAAATAGTATACGATAGATCTACAGAAGCCAATAAGCACAGCTGCATGCATTTTAAAATGTCAGTTCTCAAAAGCAATTCTAGCTTGTAATGACTTGAGAAGATATAATCAATACCTCATATGAAAATATTTTGTCTGGAAATATTGTAGCAAATCTTGACATAAGCAGGGGAATCAATGCACAAATCAAAGCTGAAAATGAATTTAAAAAAACAAAAGAGAGAAAAAAAACTGTAAATACAGCCAAGTCATACATATTACCTTAAGAGCACAAATTCTAATAACAAAATTCTCAAAAAAATAACAACTAATGTACCCCGGTGCCAGATGGCTCATCGTCATGCCAAGGTATGGAAGAGGGTCAATGTATGTAGCCTTACCCTTGTATATGCAAAGAGGCTGTTTTTGGATTCGTACCCATGATCAATAGGTCACCAAGGCACAACTTTACCATTGCACTAGGGCTCACCCTCAATATTATTGAATAATCCCAAAGCAAAAAAGCATAGAAAGTGTGTGAACTAAACGTACAATTATTGACATCATGCAGTGCTATGGAGAAGTACACATCAAGAAGATGAGGAGCCATGCTGAGTACTGCTTTCAGCCTATCAGAGTAAGGACTACTGACCGAAGCCTGTAATATAGCAGTCATCACTGGAGATGACCAGGGACGTTCCTGACACATGATAGAATTTACTTTAGGAATCTAAATGAAGCTAAAGACCAAACATAAACCCTACAGTTGTAATGGGGCTATAACAAAATTGGAACAAATAAAATTTCATCAAATATCAACCTTTCAAATCGTAGAAAGCAATACTAGTGAAAGCAAACTTATTATCAAGGTTTAATTACTCATTTTATCTTTATAATTGCACAAACTTTACCTTTTAGTACCTATAGTTAAAAGTCATTCATTTTAGTCCTTACACATACTATTTTAATCCCTTTTAGTCCCTATACATACCATTTTTAAAACTTTTTAGCCCCAACCGTCTAAATCCCTAGGGGCTAAAAGGATTAAAAATAGTATGTATATAACAACTAAAAGAGATGATTTTTAAATATAGAAACTAGAAGGTAAAATTTATATAACCATAGGGACCAAATGAATAATTAAACCTATTATCAATCTTTTGTTCAAAATGACTATTGACATAACTTGGTAAACATAACGTGGCTGAGAAAAAATGGGTCAACTACTTGAATTTTGACCTTTAAAGTGTCAGGAACCAAAATAAATTGAACTATTAACATTGACAAACAAGATGAAAGGTAACCATACAGCGAAACCATCATTTTCATCCTTTAAAAGTTCCAGGAACAAAGGATCAGCTACATCAATTGCACTGTTATCCTCAGATTCAGAATCTCCTCCACCATCTTCTATAGTTGAACCAGTATATGCTTCATCCATAAGGGCAAGTAGCATCTACATTGGAAATAAACAGAGACATTCATAGGGTACACTTTAGCAACTGTGGCTAGATTTTACTCAAATTTAAAGTATCAAAGATAACCTTAGGAGCAGTATTTTTCTGAATAGAGGCTATGCTGCTCCCAATTAGTGGTCCTGAGCTTTTTTCCACCTTTTCCAATGCTACTACCAAAACTAGCAAAGACGAATGTTGAATTGATAAGGTTTTCTCAATAATAATAAAAAGAAACTGATTCTCAGCATATCCTCAAGCACATTACATGGAGCATCTGCGATGGCTACCTATTTTTCCTATGTGATTCTTATTAATTACTGAAGGGAATAGTCTGTGCTTCCTCCTTTTCTATTTTACGTTTTAACATTGGGGAGGGCCCCCACCTTAAATCATTATGAATATTGCAATGGCAAATGTGACTAAAAGAAATAAAAGTTAGAAAAGTTAAACATATACATTTAGCAGTCAACATTAAGTTATGTTGTTCATATACAAAGAAAAATCAGAGGAGTGAAAAAAAACAAATGGACAGTGGTAATCATAAATATTAATCTTTCTATAGAAATAAAAATGCAAACAAGACATAAATGGTGATGGTCATATAATTTGAACATACTTGGCAAGTCTACTAAAGATGGAAATAAGGGAATAAATGATCCAGGTGACATCAAGCAGGGAAAGGCTTTAAAAAAAAGTTTCTCTGATCTGCAAGAGTATACAAAAAAATAGTTAGTTAATATCCCGTCTATTAGGCACATGGCCACAAAAAAGATGAGAATTACACTCCAACCACATGCACCAAAGTGTCAAATAGACAGCACATTGCCACAAAAATATGGCTTGTTTGTTTTAACCAAAGACCATAAATTAGTTGTCAAAAACTGGCACAAGCACACAGAATGGCCCCATAAATGACAAAGAAAGACTTCCATGAACAAACTGTTACAGAGCAGCGTAATGTCAAGTAGAAGAGAAAAAATTGTGATTCTGAGAACAAATTATATTTGATTCCATTTGGCAGTGATAATATATTGCTACTTGAAAACCTAGAACATATAATGTTCAATCTTCAACATTCTTGCAAAAGGTAACTAAACAAATTCCCTTTTCAACATTAAATAACCTTTTAATAAGAGGATAGTCAAAATTTTAATGTTCCTCTTGAAACCATTTTTTGCCTCTTTAAAGGTTAAAATGTTTAGAAAAATCAATACCATGACTTGTGCATTTTAAGATATGGAAGCACAAGAAAGAGTACAGGATAAGCCATAAATTGTATTAACCTAGGAAGCACAGACACCTTTGATGAAGGCTGTCGGACACACAATTGACACCAGACACGTTTTTCCTGTGTCCAGTTTTTTATTTTTGAGGGGGTTTGGACACTCATGGACATGTTGGGGGACATGCCATGGACAAAGACCAAACAGCTGGACATGCAGCAGATACTTCTCTATTTTTTGTTATTATAAAAATTTAAAAATTAACCTAAAAGATTAGATTATAAAAATTCTCATTTAAAATCAATATATTTTGAAAACCTCTCTCACAAAACATTTTGCCTTCTCTTCTATTCAGTTTGCAATTTTCCCTTATTGCACCACACTGTCCGTTCATGTTCTCAAGTATACCAGTGTCACTGGTTATTTCTATTGTATTTTCTTGAATTATCCTTTTGTGCATTTTTGATTTGCTAACATGCTTTGTTTTTGTATTTCTTTTTTTGTTTCTATTATTTCTATTATAAGGATAATACATAAATTAAACAAACATGTTTATAAAAAAGATACATAAATTATAAGTTTCTTTTCAATAATCAATATTCCTTATGTAATTACAGGAAAACATGAAAATTTTGTTACATTAGGAAAAGAATAATTAGTGTATGGCTTTAATGTTATAAATATGTTAATCTTAATTATTAATTTAAATTTTTGTCATGTTGATCACATTATATACACACACACACACACATATATATATATGTTGTGTTCCTGGGTCCTATGTTTTAGATTTTAACTGTGTCCCCATGACGTGTCCTGTATCCAAGTCTGAGTCCATGCTTCCTGGGTATTAACTGGTTAAGAATATGACAGGAAAAGTATTTACCTGTTATCCCCCACCCCCCAAACCAAACTGGAGCAAATAAAAAAGGGAGTAAAAAAAGGTACATACCTTTCACCATTCCAAGCAATCAACTTTAATAACAATGGAAAAAACTGCCAAAAGAATAATTACAGATATCAGATAGAAACATACTGTTATTATTGGGATAAAGCAAACTCCAAAGCCCAAAGGGAACAAGCTCATGAATCAAGAGGTTAATTTCATTGCATCATGATCTCATGCTGCAAGTTAGACTATAAAAGTTCAGAATTTCCAGAGGGGAAATATATGACTGTTAGAACCCAAACCAAAGCCTAGATAATTCAATCTATTAGTGACATTTTCATTTTTGTCATCCTGATGATCTTAATTAATATCTAAAAATACCCCACTAAACAAAAAACTCATTGAACAAATATTTTCCCATGCTAATTATTAAACTTCTTAATTTTATTGCATGCAACATTTTTAAATGGAAGATGCAGCAGAACTTGGGTTACACCTGAGGCAATAAGTTAGGGAAGGAAGTTAGAAGCTTCTTCTTGTTGTTGATGAGAAATTCAAGCGTTGCTTCTGCAACAACAGGATCAGCAAACTCCCTGCAACAGGATATAAATATTTTTGTAGAATGATAAATCGCATTTTTTGTAATATTGCATTTTGGAGGTGAAAAAAATTGCATTCTTAGGGCCCATTTAGTACAGAGTTAAGTAGGGGGCACTTTTGCAGTGATATAATGTGAAATTTTCTTTTTTATTTACTGTTTGGTTTGTTAGGAAAGAGTAGTCATAAGTTTTATTTCACTAAGCAGACTTTCACCCAATTTTAGTGGAGTAAGCAGTACTCTATTGAGACTGAGCGAGTAAATTTTCTGGATTCTCTCAAGCTCAAAAAATCCATACAAATCATCAAGACTTCGTAACATCTCGCTTACACCTCTCCTACTCTTGCCTCTATCAGTAGTGGTGGCACAAGGAAACACCGATGAAGAACTGTTTGCTAGTTCCTAGTTATTTTTTATATTCTTGGCTTTCCCAGTCTTCTACTTATGCTCATTACTATTATACTATGTTTCTTCTGTCAAAATATCAAATTTTTTTTTAAAGGAAAAACTAATTTTATTAAGGGCACGAAGTGTGACCCAACCAGAATTACCAATATATCAAAATTCAGCTCTGTTATCCATCGTCAGCCACTTGATGCTTGATCAAGCATTGTAATTCCAACCAATCCATAGAATAGGTACAGATAATTCTGAACCTCCAATTTTAATTTTGTATTTTCCATGTTTTGGATTTCTGTGCCAGGTTCTGCACTTTCAATTCAAAATTCAAATGACATGATGTATGGGTTGAGTTTTTGCAAGCAAGATCATCATGTGTTTCATATATCTGGAAGATTATACAAGCTTGAAAATAGTGGGTTTTAAAAGAATCAACCAAAAGGAAGAAAATACAAACTTGAAACTGGGTGTTGGGATAGAAAAGCATGAGAAAAAAATTTACTTTTTGTCAGAGTAAAGAGATTGCAAAACAGAATAAACAAAATTAAGCCCAGTAACATTAATTCCATAAAATGCTATTCGTTCTAATTTTACCCCTTAACATTTGATTGTATACCAAAAAATTAGTGCCCCTAAACTTCACACCCTACTCCTATCTCCTTCCTCTCTATGCCATTAAGATAGGGTAAAAAGGCTAGAAGAAAATTAAGAGAAGAAGCAAAGCTAGAACAGAATAACCATTAAAAGAGTTTTTAGCAAACAAGCAACTAATTATCATCCAATTATATATAAATGATCAAAAATATTTTTACTTAGATTTAATCTTGGCCATCTGATTTAAATATAGGTCAAAATTAACTTATCTCGCCACACTAAAGTCACTTGACATCACATTTTCTCAATATATATATATATAGTAATTAGTATTAGTGCTATTTGATTACTCCTCTTCCAATATATTATGAGAAAATAATTTATATATTGACCATGTAAAAGGTTTTTACACTATTATTCAATTACCAATCAACATGTGTGTTGACTTTTATACCAACAGTCATAAAAGTCATACCAAACATGATTTTTAATTAGTTATCTGTGTAAATCTTACTTCCACTTACAATGGATAGGAATTAAACTCTATAATTATTACCTGCTCAAGCACGAACGAAAAAATGTCCTAAGACTAGGATCAGCATCGTGAAGAACAACCTCCCCAAAGTCTAGGTAAAACTGAAGAATTGCCTGAGAACCAAATAAGTAAACGTTAAACCGAATCGAATTGAAAGACAAACAAAGTATTATGATAAAATCGTCAAATTAAGATACATACGAGTAAAAGAATTCCATTGGAGGTTCGAGATTGAGAAAGCGAAGCAACAGCGCGCTGGAAAATCTTGTTAATCGAGGGATAAACCCTAGCCACCAAGTCGTCGGAATTCTCGGTCTTGCATAATTCATGAAGCTTCTTCACCTAATAAAAATTAACAACAACAAAAATAATATTAACAAGAGGGTGAGAATATAATTCAATGAAAATGTGAGAATTTGATGTGAGGAACGGAAAAAGAAAGCGTTACGGAAGGAAGAAGGGTGGAGTCTGAAGCGGGATCGTTGGCGGTGTTGGAGTCTCTGCCACTAACAGAGAGCTTTCGGAGGTGAAAATCCCAACCTATGTCTCGCTCTGACATTGCTATTACGACGAAAGAAGATTGGATTGAAGCAAGACTATGGTGTAGGAGGTACACCACTATGATCTTCTTCTGTTATCGGGAAAAAATTCATGGGAGAGGAACGGAGAAAGCGTCTAACAACAAACGACGAGACGTTTTGTGGGTACAGATTTAACGACATCTATCAGTGGCAATTGCTGCGTTTTAATGTACTAGAAAGAGTGCGTTAAAATGAACCGGATGAGATAATATTATCGTGAAAATTATTTTAAAGAATTTTTAATATAATATAATTATATGAAATAAAAATACGATATATATTTATCTGAAGGTCATCAATAAAATTTATTTCTGATAATTTTATATTTTATATAAATCTAAAAATTATATATTTGCAATCATAATAAAATGGGATCTGAATTTTGATTTTATAAAATATAAAAATGTTCAGATTTCTTTGTTAAAAAAAACAGAACATAGGCAAATAAAATATACGTGTTCTAGAATGTGTAGTGATGTGATGTGATGCAAAAATTAATAATAAGAGGATAAATTTTTTATGTACAAAAAAGTATATTGATAACTTGATTAATTTTTTATTATTAAAAAATATAAAATTAATTAAAAAAATTCTAATTAAAAACTTAATTTTCTATATTAATATAAAATAATAATATATAAATTATATATAAATGTATTCATTAATAAGAAAGAATGAAAATATTTGAAATGTACTTATTTTTTAATGTAGTTATAAATTTTAGTTTTACAATGTTGCATTATTGAAGTTAATAATTTTTTATATACATATTAAATTACATAACACAAATAAAATTAAAATAAAAAATTTAATTTTTCTAAAAGAAATAATATATTATTCTATATCAAAATTATTTTCATGAAGTTCATTAAGTTGATATTTTATAAAAATAGTAAAAAAACTAATTAAGTGAACTATCATTTTAATTTTTGTTAAATTTTAGTTTCTTTGTAGTTCTTGCATTTTATTTGTAACAATTAACTAGATATGTGTCTGGATATCTAATATTTTTAATATGTTTTCGTTATGATTCATTTACATTATAAACAATTATATAGTGTTTAAAATTATGGTTTCGATCTTTTGTGAAACTCATGTTTGTTTGCATAATAAATTTTTGGTGTTTAATAATTATCATATTTGAAAATGATGGATTTACATTTTGATTGAATAGGATTGATACATTTTCAAATTCTTATTTTGAAGAATTTTTGTTAGTACACACAAACATGCAATATTATGATAATTTAATACTAATTTAGATAATTGAAATAAATATAATGAGTTATAAATTTATGTTAATTTTGTAAAAATGTTTTTATCTCTTATTATTTTATTCAACTTATTTAACTCTCTTGAAATGATATAACAGATTATTTTTTCATGCATAATTTGCTCCCTCCATCTCATGAGATTGAAAGTAATTTATTTATGTTTTATTGGATTATCTCAAGTTTAATATATTTTATTTGTGTTGCTTTTGGATTAAAAGAATTTTTAACAGAGTTTCTAATATTTTTATTTGGTTTTACTATTAAAATATACAAAAATTAATAAGAAGAGAAACATCTAATGCTAATAATAGTATATATATTTTAATTTGAATTAAACAAGATAATTATAACATATATATTTTTAAAAAATAAAAGTAAGGTTACTTCAATTAACATAAATATATTATTTTGAAGTTTATAAATAAATTATTTAATGTAATTTAAACAAAAAATAATATTCATTTATTTTGATTTAATGTTGAAATTCATAAAATGTATAATAAGATGACAGAGATACATGACACATCATTAAAATAATTACTATAATTATTAAATTATAAAATAAAAATAATTTCAAATAATTGTTAATATAATTTATTGGGAATTAAATAAAATTATTGAATCTTGGTAAAATCACATGTAAAATTATGATATTTCTATATTGTTTAGGTAGTTAGGATAAATATAATAATTTATTGGTTACATGATTAAGGAAAGATAAAATATTTTTATATTATTTTGTATAAAAATATATTTGTATCTTATTATTATTTTCAAGTTTTAAATTTAATTTTCTTGAAATAATAAAAAGGATTACATCAAGCACAAAAATTTGTCTCATGCATAGTATAAAATTAAAAATTATTAATTTGCTTTTGATTTGATTGTCTCATGTATAATATATTTGAATTGTCTTGTTTTTAATTAACAAAATTGTTAATATATTTTTTAATAAACAAAAATATAGATAAATTAATAAGCAGAAAAACATCAAATATCAATTATAGTATATATTTTTACTTTGAATTAATTAAGATTATTATGACATACTTTTTTTTAGAAAAGGAAAAATAAGATTATTTTAAATGAAGGTAAACATATTATTTTAAAATATATAATTAAATTAATTAATAAATATATAATTACATAACTTACACATTTAAATAGAAAGTGTAAATAATTTTTATTTAAATAATCAATTAACAAATAAAATTTGATTTGGTTTAATGCTTAAATTAATGATACACAAAATAAAATGAGTGAGATACATGATACTTAATTAAAATCATTATTGTAAATATTTTTTTTTTACAGGATCATTAATGTAAATATTAAAAAAATATATAATTAAGATAATTTGATATTATTATTATAATTATTATTATTGATACATGATGTCACATGAATTAATAAACATAATTATGATTAATATATTTTTTTAATTTTGATAAATTTAGTGAAACTTATTTTATAAAATATTAATTTTTATATAGTATTATAATTAATAAGGAAATAAAAATTATTTTAGTATAGATAGTGAAAATTTACTAAAAGATTGGTATATATTATAATAATTAAAGTTAATAAGGTAATGGGAATTAAAATAATTATGACTAATTTATAATTTTTAAAATTTTTGGTAAATTAACATGATATAAATTGTGTTTATTTTTATTTTAAAGTGTATTATTTTAAAAATAAATCCATATTCAATTATTTTTCTAAATAAATATCATTAAATTATTATTTTTAATTAATTGTTTATATTTAAAATAATCATCCATTCATTATTTTCATAATTTGTTATAAATTATTGCCTATTACTTATTATAGAGTACTTACTATAAGAAAAAAAATGATAACTTATAAATTATTAGCCTATAGTAACATTAAGAACTTTTTAAAAAAAATATTTAATAAAGGAAATTTTTGATAAATTATTACATATTTTTATTAATAACAATTTATAAAATTTAAATAACATATTAAAAATCACTAGCAAACCAATTTGTATGTTAGAAGACAAATTTTAGAAAATGATTACATCCAAATAAATAGATAAATAAAAAAATAAGAAGAAAAAGGAATGAAATAATAACATAACATTACAATTGTAATACCCCTTTTATTATTTATATTTTATGGATGATTATATCCAGCGTTATTATGCAGATAAAATAAAATGTACATCTTAACTACTTTAGAAAATTACAATTTGACGATACTACTTTGATTCCAAATTCTCATTCCATAATATACATCAAGTAAAAAGTCATATACTATTTAAAAGTTGTGATGCAAATATAAAAGAAACAAAGTCATTTCTCTAATTTGTTCTAATCTAATCGGACGCTTTAGATGGATCTTCTGCATCTATTGACTCCTTCCTAAGATTCACATTGCCCACTTGAACTGACCCCACTGATGATTGTGGTGGTTGAGGGATCGGTGGTCTTCTCCGGTTAGCTAACGCATTCAGAATTTTGGGTGATTGAGTTTGAGAAAGAACAATTAGTAAGTCTACATGAAGAAACTGCTAGGATACTACTATGTGGATGGGTCGGAATGCGAAGCGAACATATCCGATGAAGGTATCATCAGTCTGGACCCTGTCATATGTCCATCTTCCTTCTAGGGGTAGAATTGTCAGGTGAAAAAATGGTTGAAATTCGTTCTTCATGCTCAGTCTGTAAGAAGGGGTGTAGGAGTAAGTTATCATTTCAAGGATATGCCCAGGCTAGAGAATAATCTTAACTAACGTAAACTCTCGTCTCACTGTTCGAGCCTAATGGATTTTCTACTCGTTTTAGGGCCCTTCGTAGCCTTCCATACTACTAACTCCAAGGGGGCTTACACGAGCGTATCAATTAATAACCAATTTGCAAATTTTGGTTGATGACCGAGAGTACATACCCTATTTTGTACTTGATCCAAGGTACTCTCAACCAAATCTTGGTAATGCTCCGCTTTGTCGGGGACGCCAAGTCGATACTGTAACACCCTCTTTTTCCCGAATAGTTCACAACTTGACACGTTACCTACCTCCAAGGTCTTACCAGAGCCTGCGTACATTCCTCAAGTAACTTCTGTGATAAACCATTGCATCCTCCGTCTTAAGATCACACTCGATAAAGTTTTAGTCCAATCTACATTCCTCATTCTTTCTATCATCTCTACTAATTCTTGATATTGGTATTGATGTTTTATCAGGATATTAAATGGACAACACCTATTCTTATATCCCAATCAGCTTAGCTTGTTTCATTATTGTCTTAGCTTATCTCAAGTCATCGTCTATCCTAGGGTTTGATGGAAATTTCTGTCTTTAATGGACAGTTAACAATTATATTTTCATTCCACAAATGGTAGAATTATTCAAATCACATTTATATCATCCCATAAAACATTTACATGTATAATCCATGAATCACAGTAATTAATCACACCTTTTATAGTTTCCTCAAAATTACTTGGTATGTAGGTTTCTAGTATTTTTCAAATAGTTTTCTGAGTTCAAAGGCTAATTTTATAACTAAAAATAAATTTTTGTAAAGTAGGGGTATTTTGGGTCACTTTCAAAATATTTTATCCTTTCCTACCAAAATCTTTCCATTTTAACCTAGAAATTATAAAAAAAGGTTTTTAATATTTACTAGAAATGAAAACAATCATGTTTCCTAGAATTAGAATTGCTTAGAAGTGATAAAATTCCCTATTTTTGACCTTTAGGGGTAAAATGGTTATTTTGTGAAAATTTATTTTTTGACATTTTTACCTTAAATTCTTACTCCTAAATTTTCAATATAGATTCTATTTTATGCTATAAGATACTTAGGTTATTCACTAAAATTTAAACTGGTTTAGAATAGTCAAAATTCTTAATTTCATAATCTATGAGTATTTTGGTCATTTTGAAAATATAATTTTATTTTTGGAGATTTTGAAGTTTTCAAAGAATTAATAAAGTATTTGAGATATGTTTCTGTGTGGTTTTGAAACTTACCCTTTCATCTATTAACCAAAACAGGCTCAAATCTACAATTTTCTTATTTTAAGGGTATTTTTGGAATATATAAAAAAATTTAATTTTTATTTAATTTTTTCTGAAACGATTATTAGCATATTGTTCTAACACTTAGAGTTCTATCTATTAAATTTTTAGAGCTTAAAAAGTAGTAGTTGTGACATAAAACTTAAAAAAAATAGAAACGAGGGTATATTGAGAATTTTCTCTTAGAGGGGTAATATGGTAATTCTTACCCCTGAGTCATCTTCTTCCCCAAATCACTCTACACCAAGGAAATCAAATTTTTGAATTCGAGTTTCATTAGCCAATTCTACAATCAAATTGTTCCTACACCTTCATTTTATCATACCTAAGTGTGAGCTGCTCATAATTTTGGTTATTATTCTTAGTTTGCATGAATTTAGGTTTGTAAATTTCGAGTTCTACAATTGAGGACTCGAACCCAAAATTGGAGGTTTAAGCTTTGCTTCAAAGAGTTAAAATTATCAAATAAAAAATTCAAATCGAGACTAAGATTCTTAGAACCAAAATTTAGGAAGATAATGATTTCTCCTACCTTTTTCAGTTTACTTCGACGAAGTTTTGTTGGACCTCCGGTGGTGGATCGATTCTGCTACCCTTTGCTCGTTTCTCCAAATTGATGGGTCTGGGAGAAGGGGGCTAACGAAACTATCTAGATGAATATTTAGTCCAATATTTCACGTATCACGCGATTTGACTCAAAAGTTTTCTCATTGTTTTTCCTTTTTCGCTATACTCGTTCTATATTTATACTATATTTCAATGCGTCTTTTTATGCTTGCCGGATTCGCATGTCGTGGATTGAGCTCTTAGCAGGGATGACAGGGCATGGGTAGGTCTGGTGAGTTCAGAGTGATTGGCTCAAGATTGTAGGGCGTGGGCATCTCAGTGTTTGGCAAGGGCGGTGTAGAAGATGAGTAGACGTGGCACATTCTCATTGGCTTTTTGGGTCAACAACAACAATAATAATGTTTATATTATTAGTTGCATTTAGTTATTACCGAACGTAACCTGACTCAACGGTTAAGACGCTGAGTGCAGGTTACCAGGTCTTGGGTTCAATCCCCTTCTTGCCCACATTTTTTTTTCGCGTTTTATTTCCTCTTGACTCGGTGTATTTTAACACTTATGTTGGTTGAGGGGTTAATTTACTACCCCACATGGGTAGCTCAGTTGGTTTCTCTCTCTCTTCCATCTTCTCACCCCTTGGGGATGCGGGTTCGACCCTATCCCCCTCCCTTTTCTTCCCAACCCCTTTTTCTTTTCTTTTTCTTTATTTTATTATTTTATTTTGTTATTTTTTTTCTTTTTTAATTTTTGTAAATTCTATTTTATCTTTTTAAATTCTATAATTCAATTATATTTTCTCCCATTGAATTTAAATTTTCTTTTTATAAAAATAATTATTTACTTGTATATTAATAATATTTAATTTTACTTATTTCTTAAAATTTTATTTTAAACTCCAAAATTTTTATTTTAACTTGTTTCTATCTCTTCTTTAATTTTATTCTTCCTTTTATTTATTTATAGATTAAACTTCTTTTAAATTTATTATTTCTTTTTAACTTTCATTTTTTTATAAATCAAATTTCTTTTTATCCCTTTTTTTCAAAAATTTTATTTATTAATATATTTCCAAATATTTCACAAAGATCGTGATAAAAAATAATTTTTTTTTAGATTAATATCACATATATATAAAATTTTGGAATGTTACAACAATCATTATAAGTATTCTAAAGAATACATAAGGAAAAAATTGAATAAGGCAAAAAAAAAAAAAAAACAGAGTTGAAGAAATGTAGATTAGTAATTAAGAAGAAAATAAAAAGAATTGAAAAGAAGATGGAAAAGTAAGAATTAGAATTAACAAAAATACTTAAAATGCAATTTATGTTGAAACAATCGCAAATATTGTGAAAGACTTCTGAAAATGAAAAGAAAAGTTATAAAAACATAAAACACCATCAATATATAAAGAGAGTATTTTTTTTTTAACTTTTACGCTTCTAATAATTGACATATAACTCCTTATGCACGTACACAATTTTTGTTTTTTAAGTATAAATGATTTTAATAGCGAAATGAAAAATGAAATTACCAACATTTCATAATTAATTTACTAATTATTTACTGTAAAATAATATGTCAGCTTTTTTTCAGAAATAATTTTTGGCATGAAAACATCACATTACGTGCAAAATTACTGTTTTAATTTTTTGTAAAAAAACAAATAATTAATTTTTTTTTGGAAATCTAAATAGTCAATATTATCTTAATTTGGACAAAAAAGAGTGTTTACTAATTTCTCTCTTTGACAATAATTTTATATAATATAATAGATAATAAATGTCTATATATAAATAACAAAATAATTAATATATGTTTATGATTTTTACTAATATAATGTTATTTTTTATTATTTTATTACTAATTATATATTATCATATACAATTAGTTAAAGATTTATTATTATTTCTAAATTTTTAACAATATTATTTTATTTATGGCTTTTGGTCACTAAGTTTTATTTGTTATCATTTATTTGTCTTAATTTCATAAATTATTTTATAATTTTTAATAATTAAAATTATATTTAACTATATATTATTTTTTTAGTATCTTTATACTTTATTTCTATGTTACTATTGATAATTTATTTTAATTTTTTTTGCAATTGTAATATTAATCTTATATTAATATAATAATACTCAGTAAGAATGTCGAAGTGTAGATGCTTTTATATATAACATTATCTTTTTATAAAATTACTTTATTATTTTTATAATACAATATTTATAATTTATTTTTGTATTTAATTTTGATAATTTATTTTGTAAATTTTAACAATTGTTATATATCTTATTTAGTATTTTGTTTATAATTATTATTATATTATATTAACATTTCTTGTTTTTTATTGTACCACCTAAATCTGATAGACCAACAAAGATACATAACCATGCATTTTGTAAGTTTTTACAATTCTTTTTAGATTGAGGGACATGCGTATAACCATACATCAGCTAGGTAATGATGTCATTAAAGTATATTCCTATATTTGTATGTAACAAAATCTAAACAAGCACTTAGACCATCATAAAAAAGGAAAAAACACATTTTTGTTGTAACATCCCAATTTCATGTATAATATTAATTTTAAAGTTTACTTTTTATCATAGGATGTGGGTGAATGTTTAAAGGAATGAACTAGTGAATAAATAAAAAGGAAAGAATAAAAATTAAGAAGATGCAGACAAGAAAATAAATAAATAAATAAATAAATAAATGAATAAATAAATACATATAATAAAAATCTGTAAATAATAAAAATAAGAGGAAAGGAGTGGAAAGAAGAAAAAAAGAGGTGCGAATAGGGTAAGGCGGACTAGTTGGACTAACGGCCCAACTGTGTCATAAAAAAAAAAAAAACAACCTGAAGTGTTAAGCGCCTTAACCGCTGAGCTAGAATGCGTTCGGTGAGAACTTAAGACGTTTAATGAAATCTATACGAAGTAAATCTGCAAATGCTAAACACAGATGGCGTTGTCGTGTAGGAAGCCATGTCCAGTCACCATCGTCGCCTCCGTACACCCTACCCTAAACAATGCCATGCCCAAGTTCAGAGCACTCAGCTAGGACTTGACAGCCTACTCTCTACAACCTAACCTTGTGCCCATTCCCTGCAAAGTGTGCAGATGAAGGTAATAGATCGGAACAAGTGCTATAAATGGCAGCGCGAACTCACGCCGAAGGAGAAGATAAACATGATTTAGGCCCTTAAATTGTCTCCGATTTTTCACTCTTTGCAATCTATTCTTGTCTCGTTAGTTTTATAGTCTCGTCTAGAACGCGTTTGTACCAATAAGGTGACGATACATTCATAGGATATGTCCATTTTGCTTTCAGACCCACAAGCATAGTGGTGTCATGGCAATTTCATCATGTGGATCTACCAATCATTCTTTCTCAAACCCCGCCACCTAGGCTGCTGAACGTACCTGCTCCTGCTGACCAGAGAAGGCCACCAGTTTCTCAACCACCACCATCCTCAATGGGGTCATTTCAAGTTGGCAGTGAGAGTCATAGGGACGAGCCAACTGAAGAGGATCCATCAGAAGCATTCTATTAGATTAGAGCAAGTTAGAAAAAATATGATGTTTTAAGAAATTTGTATTACCTCCTGGAATCATGTATGACTTCTACTTTATAAAATAAGAACTTGTTATGAAATTGTTGTATGGAAATAGTTATCGTATTAATAAATTGTAACTCCTTGGTCGTTACTCTATAAGTAAATACTCGCGCGTTATCTCTGATGGTAATTAATCATAAATAATAATAATAACGATATTAATAATAATGAATAAAATGAGCATTACATTTGTGATCTTCTCCATCACCATTAATGATGCTTATCAAATAACCAGGTTTGTTAGCTTGACTATTCCTTATTTATTATGCTATAAGACACTAGGTAATCCTAATTGATTCTAAATTCTAATTATAATACATTATTCTAAATCCTAATTATAATATACGATTTATCTTTGTGCCACTAACTTGAGCATCAAAATATCTTTACAAATATTTTACTATAATCCACAAAAGAAAAAAAAGAAGAAGCATAATGAAACAAGTTTCTTTCACTTTTGACAAAAACACTTGCAATATTATTTTAAACTTGTATCATTATATTAATAATTTTAATTTTAAATGTTGATAATAAAATACTAAAATTGATAAGACTTTTTAAAACATATTACTATTACTAGGAAACGTTATTATTGTACCAAACTTACATAACCATATTTAGTAATCAAGTTTTTAAAGGATATCATATATCAATGTGATGTTTACTACAATTCCACCAAACAAAAGTTTTATATATATTATAGATTATAGATTGTAAATCACATTCTAATATTACATCTTTATTGTAATTTTTCTACCAAAGTTTGACTTTGTTGTAAATTTTGTCAATATTTTTTTTTTTTACAGATTTTATCATTGGTTTCAAAAGGTGATAATTTTAACTTTCATTCCATTGTCCACTAAATTTGTTTATTTTTTTTCTCATATTTTACCCTAAAGTTTCATAATATTTCACATTTTACCCTCATATTAACATAATATTACAAATTATGTCCCATATTTTTACAATGTTACATATTTTGCCTTTCATATTTTCATAGTCAACTAACAAATTTAATATATAAATAAAGGAAGGTTGAAATTCATCATTTTTTAAATTGAAGACAAAATTTACAATAAATAAATAATAAGGATAAATTTCACAACAAAGTCAAATATTATAAAAGGAGAAATTACAATTAATCTAATATATTTTGGTTTAATTGTAATTTTTATCTTTTATCATGTCATTACGTAAATTTAGTTTTCTCCTTATGAATTTAGTTCTTTAAATAATTATGTAATTTTATTTTATTCATTAACTTCACATTTAATATAGATTATCAAGGTTTGTCAGGGGTTTAGATAATAGACACAAAATTTTATGTTCTAAATTTATAAATGTCAATATTATACACTAACTTGATATATAATATTGACTTAAATAATATTTTGGTCCTTGAAAAATAATATATTTATTTATTTTAATCATTTAAAGATTTTTGTTTTGGTTTTACTCCTTTAAAGATTTTTTTGTTTTTAGTTTCTATTTTTAAAATTTTTATTAAATAATAATATAACAATAATGTTAACAGTTCATTGACTTGTGACATCATCAAGCAGTGTGACACGATGTTCACTGTAATTTTTGTTAAAACTATATTTTTAAATTTATCATTAACTAGTTTAATATGATTAACCATTTTGAACAGATAAAAATTTAAAAACACAATTTATTAAAAAAAATTACACGTGATAATTTTGTCAAACTTTTTAAAGACATGATAAGTCACGAGACTATCAAAATAGTTGTTATGTCATCAGTTAACATTGTTATTTGAAAGTACGAATTAAAATCAAAATTTTAAAAGACAAAAACAAAAAACTTTAAATGACTAAAATAAAAAATATACTATTTTTTAGGAATCACAATATTATTTAAGCCATAAAAATTTATTTGACTCAAATCTCAACTTAAGTTTGACACAAATCATTTTTTAATTCAAACTTGACTCAATTCAAACTAGCAAATGACTTAATTTAGGTTACTAGCTTGATTCAATATAGAACTATAATTATTTTACATACTTTTATATGTTTATTTCATGTAAAATATACAATAAATAAAATTAATTTAATGATATGTATATTATTTAATATATGTGTGTTGTTTGTGAAATTTCAAAATTAGGAGACTAAAAATTGTTATTTTAAAATAGATGAACCAAAATTGTGTATTGGAAAAAATAATTTTGATTATTAAATAATAATTGGATCATTTAAATATTATGTATTAATATTTCATTTATTATATCGTTTTCTTTTAAATTAATAATTAAAGATAGAGATTAAAATAAGAAATCACTATATATATATATATATATATATATATGAGTAACTCTAATTTCATTTTACTTTTTAAATCATAAATATTATTATAAATATTATGCTAATAATAATTTGTTATTATAATTAACATAATAATAGTATCCTATTAGTTTTTATTTTATCGATAGTTATTTTTCAAATGAAAATATATTTAACATTTATTATATTATTTTATTAAAATTCTAAATATTTTATAGATTTATAAATAATTAAAATATATTTTATAAAAAATAATAATTAAAAGTATGGTTTTTATAAATATATAGTTAAATTTAAAAGACTATTATATATGAATAGAAAAGATTATTTTTTTTATTTAATCATTAAAATATATTTTATGAACAATTTTAGATACATATAATGAATTTATAGATATTTAACTAATTTTAAAGAATTATTTAAATTTAAAAATAATAAATAAAATTTTGAACATGTAATATGTTGTTTAAAATAAATGAATAATATTAAGCAAAATAGCTTTGAAATGGAAATCATAATTTATTTTGAGATATTAAATTTATCTAAAATTTAAAAATGAAATTTCTTTTGAGAAGAATTATTATAATTATTTAAATGAAATAAATTTATAAGTTTAATAGAGATATATGATAATATAAATTCAGGAAAATTTAGATAGAATAGTTTTGAGAAAAAAATTAATAAAATGAGAAAAAAATTTAAATATAAAATTCATGAAAATATATTAATGAGATCGGAAGAGCAC
>JAMLFT010001457.1:0-30678 GCA_026544285.1 Pachyrhizus erosus
TTGCTAATTTTCACAACAGTAAAGCCCAAAAAACACAAATTTTCTCACATAAATGTATTAAATAGTGACACTTATCATTACTCATCAAAATATCTTGTTTGATAATAGTAACCATAACTTTTCAAGAATAATTTACTTTTAAATTGTTGAAAAGTATGAAAAAAATAATATGTATTGAGAATGATCCTTATCTCGAAAACAAATTTTGACAAATCTCCTATACAACCTAATATCTAGTTTACTTTCCTTTACACGCTAGTATATTTAGATTAATTCATTCAAGATCAAAAATATATTAGAACCTTATGAACAATGTCCAAAAGATAAAAAAGAGAGAAAAAAGATAAAAATATATTGATAATTACAATAATAATATCTGTTAGTTTCTCTCAAAACTCAATAACTTATATTGTTCATAATAACTTTGCTTTGCTTGAAAAGGTTAATAAATGAATTTTAATAATTTTTTGTACATTTTATTTCATATTTTTTTAAATATGATAAATTTTATCCCTCATTTTTTAACATATTACGAATTTTATTTTTTTATCATGTCTGTGTTAAATTTTAAACGATATTAGCCAACAATTTTGAAATGCAACTAACTAAATGTATTTAAAATAATTATTTTAAATATGGTGACATTTTTAACCTCACTATCAATAGTTTTTATATTATTTTTCTTTTTCTTCTCTATGTAATAATCTTCCTAAACTAAAGTAAGCCATCCACACGAGTATTTTCAAACAAATTCTTCACCACAAACTACAAATGTTTTATCCAGCATGTCATTAGCAATTAGCCTCCTAAGAATGACATGAGACGCTATTTTGACCTTTTAAACATCTATTTTTAGGAAAGAGGTGCGCTATTTGGACTTTTCCCAAGATCCAGAATAGTTTCATTTTCAATAGCATTCAACGTCTAGAAATTCATCTTAAAGAAACGTCTACAAATTAAGGCAGCAAGAATTCAAAGAAGGGGCCATCTTTTTCCTGTTTTCTGTTTTTCGAAGAAATTAAATTACGCCAAATCCTCAACACAACGCTATAGAAGGCTCGCTTAATTTAAAGTTAATTTCGATTATTTTAAATTTTAGAAATAAAATTCAATATACTTTAAGGAGAAATTTGACATATACTTATTGTCATATAATATCTTCAATTATTTTTAAAGTATAATTTTTTAAAATATTATATTATGATTTTTAAAATATTATATAGTAATAATAAATTTTAACAGTTTTTCATAAATGAGAATGTTCTTAGAAATTATTATCACTCTTATATATTAAATAACATGTTTTATCCTAATCTCATGTATGGAAATTTAGTTTAGTTTTTTTATTCTTTTAAATATACATCTCAATATTAATTTTAAATTTAAATTAATTTAACAACTAATCCAAAACACAGTTTCTTGATCATTTCAAACTAATCTCCATTTATCTTATATGTATATTTGATTTAATCCTATATTTCTTTTAGAAAAAAAAGTTATACATTAATAGTATAAAATAATTTATATTGTCGTCGAATTATAAATCACCACATATGTTAAATTTGTTGACTTTTATAATAACTATCTTAAAAGTCATACCAATAATGATTTGTGTTTGGATGATAATGTACAACTATTTTAAAGTATTCATGTATGACTATTATTTTTTTTTTAATTTATCATTTTCATGTTTTTTTCTAAATTGAATTTTAATATTGTTTTAAAAGAAAGTATCAATAGTAAAAAAAATCTTACATCTCAATATAAACTTTTTATTGTATATTTAAAATATAATTTATATTAAAAATTTAATTAAAATATAATTTATATATTTAAAAATATTTATTTATTATAAATTTTAGTTATTTAAAATTAAACATTTATTTTATGTATTGCACATAGTAAAATATTAATTATACATAATAATAAAACTAATTTATTATTTGTCTTATATATTATCAAATTTTATTTGATTTAAGTTTAAATTTAGATAAATAATTTTCAAGAAATCACTTTTAGCCAATTTCACAAATACCCTTACCATAACGTCGAATTGAAAGAAATAAAAGAAGGTTTGGAGATTTTTCTTTTTTCTTAATTAGTACCAAAAAGGAAAAAAATAATCATATATAAATATTTATATGTTCACATTGAAGTATCTTAAGCTTAGAAATTTTGTTCACACTTCCCTAACTTAGCCTAATTGTGAAACAAAGGTAGGGGTTGCACCCCTCTTTCTTTTATAGTGGGTGTCCTTCAATAATATCCTTTATGTATTGTGTCATGATTACTTTTTCAAGGTCACTCTTCTATACATTTGATGCTCCTAGCCTCGTACCAAGGTATGAAGGTGTCAGTTTGCTTCTCTAACATGTTAGAAGATACTACAGTGCATCTTTTGACAAATTGCCACATTCCAATAGTTTGCTGGCTACTCCACAAGACATTAGATAATGATACAAGATTTATTTGGAGGATGTTGTAGAGGTTCATCATGCTCTTTACAAAGGGAACCAAATGTCTCTTAATCAACCAATAAGTATGTACCTCATCATTATTATAAGGGAGGAGTCTCCATCAAATAGGCACATTCTTCCATACCAACTCAATGTGAAATGTCATGTGTCCATATCATAGTTAGTTTGGTCTCTTGACCAAATGGTTTACAACCTTCCTAACATTGAACTTGTAAGGTGTAAGTGCTTTCTGTCTTTCACTAGTCAACATTATAGTTAGGTTGACTCTAAGACAAACAATACACAACATATGTGTGTAGGTGGGTGGAGGGAAAGAAATCAAATTATATTAATATAATTCATATTAATTATTACATCACTAATAACTTTATATAAAATGTGATATTTGTCAATCTAATCATTGATTTATAATTTTATATTATCTTGATTATTTGTATCAAATTTTATAAAAATTGAACAACAATAAGAAATTAATCAAATGATTTATATTTTAGTATAATTAGAAAAATATATAATTAGAAAAATATACGTGAATGAAGTAATGAATAATTTTAGATTAATATAAGATTTATATATATAATCTATATGAAAGAAACTTCTAATAAAATAATAATTTAAAAAAAAAAACATTATTTAATTGAAAGTTATTATATATATATATATATATCAAAATGTATTATTATTTTTCTTATTACATCATATTTTTTATCATTATATTTAAATTTTTCTCTTTTTCTCCTTTTAGGTAAGTTCCTACCTTTTACTATCTTTGTCTCCAAATGTAAGACTCTTTTCTTAAATTTATTTGTCCTTTTTTATAAGACTCTTTTCAAATTTTATCTTGTATTAATTATTTCTTTTACAAAAATACTTCTAATTATCTAAATTTATTGCAATTTTAATCTTTAAATTTTAAAATTTACATAAATTTTGTCTAACTTTCTCAAACCAAACAACCTAAACTTTTCAACATGTTTTTTTAAAAGAAAAAAAAAGATAAAGTTGCTAAATTTTATTTAAAGTTTAAAAGGGTAAATATGTTTTTGGTTCCTTAAAAATAAGGTATTTTTTATTTTAATCTTTTAAAGTTTTTTTTTATTTTAATCCTTTAAAATTTTAGCCTTCGTTGTCAAGTCACAATATTAAATGATGACATAATAATAATATTAATAGTTTAGTGACTAGTCATGTATCAAAGAGTCTAGTAAGACTATTGCACATAATTTTCTTTTTGTAAACTATGTTTTTATATTTTTATCAA
Source organism: Pachyrhizus erosus (assembly GCA_026544285.1). Classification (NCBI taxonomy): domain Eukaryota; kingdom Viridiplantae; phylum Streptophyta; class Magnoliopsida; order Fabales; family Fabaceae; genus Pachyrhizus; species Pachyrhizus erosus. The sequence continues at coordinate 3,739 of JAMLFT010001457.1, forward strand.
CTAGTTTGACATCATTAATTATTTTGAATTGATTAGGATTTAGAAACATAATTTATAAAAAATTATACATGATTATCTTGTCAAATTCTATGATAATGTGATTATTACTATTAAATTATCATTTAATATTGATATTTAACAACAAAGATTAAAACAAAAAAATATATTTAAAAGACTAAAATGAAAAAAAAACCTTTTTAAAAGATTAAATAAAAAATACTCACCCTTAAGCGACAAAAACATATTTAACCTAAATTTAAATGGTGATTATTTCTTGCACCATAGGTAGAGGTTGTTTGTTACATGCAAGAACACAATCCTTGGGTTGAATGGTTTATTTAGGTCACTTTTGCAAATATATTTTTAAAATGGATCAGTTACACAATTGATTATTGACATGAGTATTTTTGTTTACAATAGACCAAGTCAAACCACAATTTTGGCTAGTGATTTTAGTGCCATCTAATTTATTTTGAAGGTAAGCTAATTGTGTACATGATTTGCAAGTTTAAGCACATCAAATTGGACAACAAAGGTGCAATCACATATTACGACTTTAAACTATGACATGACTAATGCATAGAAAAAATATGTTGCAACCACAAATTATAACTTTAAGCTATGATGTAATTGATGTACAAAAAAGTGTACGAAGTTAAGTTGCAATTCGTGATTGCACCTTCAAGCTATGTAATGTGACTGTTGTTTGGATGACACAAAAAATCAGTATGAAATAACAAATACAAATTGCAGTTTAAAAATTAACTAAAACTATTAGTATGGTTATCAAGATGAAATTGTTATTCGCAAAAACAATTTCATCTATGAAACTTATGCGATCAAACTTTTAATTTGACTTGATTTACGGTCAAAAGAAATCTACATGAATAATTTATTTTGCAACAAACCCATTTAAAAAATCAAAAACACTTGTAAAAATGATCCAACTGGGTCAATCACCTCATCCTTGCCATTTTATAGTTGAGGTAACATGTGAATTTATTTGATTTCAGAGAACATAGTATGAGGTAGTAAAAATTACACTAAATGAGCATGTTTGGATTGCATGTGAAAAAATACATTTGCCACAAAAGTAATTTTGTCCAAGGATTCATACCTTTACACTTTCAAGTTATTTTTATCCTTTAGATTTGCATTGGGATGCACAGAATCTACTGATGGCGAAATGAAAACATCGAACGGAACTAACTGCTACCTCTGCGTGCCTTGAAATAGAGATTGAATTTCTAATGTTCATGAAAAATAAATGATTTACAGGAGCTACATTTCCACCTGCATACTTCGATAATTTTGGAACAATTTTGCTATCCATTATTCTAGGAACAATGATTATGGAGTTAATAAATAAATTATTAAAAATCAGCGTTAAAATACGTCAATAACATTAAATATTAAATTTTTAATGAAAACTTTTCACTAAATGGTTGTACAAAACTGATTTTGGAATATCTATTGCTCATGTATGCATCTACATAGAACCTCAGCAACCTTCACGAAAATTTAAGCTTAACGACTTACACTTTACCAATTCCTTTCTACAGAATGAGTAATCCCTTACCTCATTTCTTCCAATCCTTTTCCACATCCATGAAAATAAGTAATTAACGTACAATAGTTCATTTATACTATTGCATTGGGTCAAATCGGCCCAGAAGCCCAACTTTAAGTTTCTCTTATCTCTGATTAAAAAATAAGTCCACTAAAATATTGCTTAATAAATATTAATAAATTTTAAGTACTATTTTAATATAAACTAGCATTTTAACCTTTACATTAAACATGATAAATATTTATTTTATACGATTAAAATTTATAATAAATAAATACTTTTAAATATAAATTATAAAATAAATTACAATAATATTTTTTAATTTTTTTTAATTACATAAATATTTTTGCTTTTAACCATTACATTAATATAATATATATAAGAGTATCCATATAATATTTTTAAACTATTAAAAGAGATTAATATAATATATAATAAAGTGTAAGTGAGTGTAATATTTTTAAATACATAAATAATAATCTGAATTTATCATAAATAATTTAATTATAATAGATTATTTTCAACTATTAACAATTTCTTTAAAAATAAACTATTGAATTTAGTTTATAGATAAAGATGAAATGAGAGCAATTATAAGAGATAAACAAATAAAAATTAATAAAAAAAAACTTAAATATCAATTTAATTTCTAAAAGCTAATATTTTATTTTAATTCAATTTATTTTTATTTATCTTTTAAAGATTTTTTTTTTGCTTTAGATTATATTATCAAATAACAATATTAAATGACTTATCACATCTTTGGATAAAATAATCATATATAATTTTTTTTCTCAATAAATTAAATTTTTAAATCACTATTTGTGCAATACAATTAATAACTGTTAATGAAATTAAACTAATTGATAAAATATTTAAAATCAGTTTAACAAAAAATATTACGTGTTAATTACCTTATCAAACTTTTAATAAATGTGATAAATTGATGAACTACTAACATTCATGTTATAATATCATTTAGAGGTTAACAAAGACAAACTAAAAACTTATCCAATAAATAGAACTAAAACAAAAAAATAAAAAATAAAATATTAAAATGAAAAAATCTAAAAAATTAAAACTAAAAAACTTATTTTTCAATGACCAAATTAACTAAAACTCGAATAGCCCGCAGAAGACTCCCAACAATTTATAGATCCGATTCCGAATTATATTTTTCGGTCCATAATTCCCCAATCTACACCCATATGGCCATAACCCCAGCCCCCTCCTCCTTATCACATATTTGTCATCTATACCCCGTAAGAAAGCCGAAACCTTTTTTAGTTTGGTGCCTCCTCAATATAAACATCCATCCTAAAATGCATCAAGGGGGAATGATTGAATTCTTTCATTTATCTTCAATTTCAATTCCTTTTTCTTTAAACAAAAAAATACTAAAAATGAATTATCTCGTATGTAACTATTTGTTTAAAATTACTTTTATATTATTAAATGGGAAAAAAAATAAGACATTCTCCACTGAAAAGTTTCTGTACCCAGAAAAGTTTAAAAGCTCCCAAGGGAAAAATACCCAGAAAAGACCAATATATGAAGCATCTATTGCACATTAATTGGCAGTGGAGCTAGTAATGTCTGAACAGTCTCAACACACCAAAATTAAAGGCAGCCCTCCAATTACCTTATAGGATAATCATAATCAGATTCATCTACCCAACATAAACTGCCAGCTAATATACAGTAGTAGCATTCTGCAAAACAAGACATACCAACATGCTCGATCTACAATAAAAAGCTAATTTAGGGAATTGCACCCAATAAATGATCAAGGTATAAATGGAAATTACAACTGTAGATGAAAGCCATATTATTCTCTACCCATTCATAAAAGAACAAATACAAAGAAAGAAGGGGCTATGCTACAGATTAAAAAAGTAATCATAATATAGGCAAAGAATAAATGGATGAGTTACAAGAAAATAGTGTAGTTTCATCTTACTTTGGGGGAATTGAAAGATTGTTCTCAAGCATAAAGGAGAGATCATGCATCTGTGACATCAACATCTCTACATCATTTTTTGACCCAACTGCAGTGGAAACATCTCCAGTGTTTCCTCTCGTGATATCCACTGCAGTCACCCTGCTCATGCAACAGATGACATAAATTTCTATTTTGAAAATACACAATGTCAATCAAGGTTCAATGTTAGCGTGAAGAGTGTTCAAAACCTACATCAATTAACCAGAGCATCAAAATTGTAAAATGCGAAGCCTATACAGTGGTTTAAAGGATGAAGAACTTCCAAGTCTCCAATGCTTTCACGGTAGAAGTCAAATAGTAGTTACTTAGGCACTTTGACAATCCAGTGACTTATAATATAAAAATGTTTCAATATCGTAGTTCTAACAATAGATTAATACAAAGAAAACAACCCACCAGTTTGCTCCTTCCCACATTCTTTCTCCCTGACTAACTTGTAAGATGCATATTCTTTTCAAGTCATAACATGCAAAGCTAAGAATCATACCACCAATCATTTCCCCATTCAACTTGTCCATCAAACGGAACCCTTGTGTACAATAGATACCATTGGCCAACCTTTCAATTAGCAAATTATGTTGGTTAATACCTAGATCTAGATGCATCAGTTTCCCTAAAGTATTTCAACGTCATCCCTTTAGTTGAATTATACAATTAGCACTAAATGTAAACTTACTGATTGAACTCAAACTCCTAAAGGTGTTGGAAATACACTCAAATCCACCTGATACTCCAAAAGTGGTAGAATTGAACTATCTACAATTATATTAAAAAAATGCAACCAACATAATATCAAGTCACCTGTTGGAAGAAGTAGCTGGAAGAGAACTCAGTGAACTACCAAACTGTCCTGAAAATAAATCATGCTGTGAAAACCCACTAAAGTCTATATCATGTGAGTTGTTTGATGAACTGAGTAAATTCGTTTCAGAGGTCTTTTCGGCAGAAGTCTGATTTACTGTTTGTTTCCAAACATTGCTGGAATGATCTTGCGTGCTGGCCAAGCCAGTAAAGCCATTCCAAACATCAAATGAATCAATATCATTAGTAGTCTTGGAATCATTTGTTTTGTTACTGCTAACTTGCCATTGGTCATCTTGAATCCAATCAAAACTTCTGTGAGAAGAAGCATTAGTACCCTCTTCTGTTTTCATGTCATTAAGATCAGCAGTCATTTCGGACTTCCCAGTCTGGGCAGTAATTGCAGAGTTGGAAACACCATCGGAAGGATTTTGTGAAATAGCTGAGCCAGTAAAATCATTCCATGCATCAAATTCATCAGCCACTTCATTAGTAGTCACAATACCAGTTGCGTTCTTATTGCCCCCCTGCCACTGGTCATCTTGCATCCAGTCAAAATTACTAGAAGAACCAGCAGCACTTTCAGCTGCTTTGGTATCATTATGATCCTGGGTCAATTCAACTTTATCAGTCTGGCCAGTTATCTCTGAGTTGGATACACCAAAGGACGAATACTGTGTATTGGCCGAGCCAGTGAAATCATTCCATGCATCAAATGAGTCAGCAGCTTCATTAGCACTGATGGTATTTGTTGTTTGGTTATTCTTATCTTGCCACTGATCTTGCATCCAGTTAAAATCCTTGTTAGAAGATATATTAGCCTGTGATGTTTCTGTATCATTAAAATCAACAGAAAATCCAATATTTCCAGTCTGACCAGTTGTCTTTGAACTGGAAATAGAACTAGAAGGATCTTGAGTGCTAGATGAGCCCGTAAAATCATTCCATTCATCAAATGAATTATCTTCAGCAGTAGCCACAGTATCAGTTGTTTTGTTATCACTCCCTAGCCATTGGTCATCTTGCATCCAGTCAAGATTTCTACTAGAAACGTTAGCAATTTCAGCTGTTTTTGTACCACTAAGATCCATGGTGGATTCTGATTTCCCAGTCTGGGTATGTATATCTGAGTTGGAAGTTTTCCATCCATCACCCTGAAAATAATCATGTTCTGTGGATGCTGAAGGATTGAAATCGTCATTCTTCTTTACACCAACAGAATCTTTCCAGAATCCAGATGATGTATCCAATTCAACTTTAGAATGATCAACTGATTTGGACACTTCATGAACAGGACCAGAACTAGCAGACGTAAAGCTGGCTTCCCAACTGGAAAACGAATCACCACTTTGATTTTCTGCAGACCCTGCAGCCATTTCTGAAGCTTGGACATTCTGAAACAAACTAAGATTTTTGTTAGCCTGGAAACTGTTATCTGAAGCACCACCCGCTTGTCTTCCAGAAGCCAAGTTCTGTTCAAACACATCAGCATCAGATTCCCTCTGGTCGAAAAAACTATCAAGATCAACTCCAGCCAAATTCAATGAACTCTTCCCCTGAAATGTGTCCGAATCTGATGTACTTGACTGAGCTCTCTCAGCCTCAGAAGGCCATCTAATTTCCAAATCTAGCAGTTCAGATAAGGGAATCTCATCTTTTAATTCACTCCTCCCCCTGTTCCATTCATTTTCATCCACTACTGGCGCCACCATTTCCTGCAAAGCAATGTGCAGTGTTAACACAACAATATATCAAACCTCAATTTTTTTTAAAAAATAAAGACAACTTGGACATAGTTTCTTAAATGCTTTTGGTGTTGTTCTTGAATCAGAATTGGAGTTTTGTCTCGATAACATATGCTCACCTTAATACAAACCTTTTATTATGCAAGTTACCGTGGTAAAACCCCAATTTTGATTGGAGAACAATACCAAAAGCACCTAAGGAAGTGCATCTAAGATTTTTCTAAAAAATAGGGACAAAACATAGATCCAGTCCCTTAGGTGCTTTTGATATTATTCTCCAATCATAATTGAAGTTTCACCTTGAAAACCTATGTTAACATTTTAATGTAAACATTCATTACATAGACCATCAAATTAAAGTTCCAATTCTAATTGGAAAACAACACTAAAAGCACCTAAGGAACTCCTGAGATTTATCTAAAAAATAATCATAGCCTAACAAAACATACTATCATTTTATCTACTTATCCTTCCTATTTGCATTACAAAGGAAAAATGGATAACATTACATCAAAATAACACCTACAACTTCCAATATCCAGCATTAAGGGAAACAGTCCTCAAATGACCGAATCAGCAGAATTTGTTTTTTTTTTTTTTTTAAAAAAGAACAATAATAGTAGAGAAAACGATGGAATTGACATTACCGATCCATCAAGTTGAAGCGACTCGAGTAGCCACCGATAACCAATGGTGCTCTTGAATTTGATGGGCTCGGGAGGGAGGTCCTTCTGGGGATTGGTGCCGCAAAACACGCAGACGGAAGATTGCACGTCGCGGATGAGTCTTCCATTGCAATTCTTGCAGCGAAGGTAAGGCGGCGAGGGATCGAGCTTTGCTATGGTTTCGGCGACGGAAGGGAGCTTCGGGAGCGCAAGATTTTCATCCTTCTCGGGTTCGTACCACGAGAGGTTCGCTTCTTTGCGGAGCAGAATTCGTAGCTGCTTTATCTGATCCAATGGCATCTCGAACGCCATTGTTAGGGTTTTGATTTGCAGTGTCTGTCGCTTCTTCTTCTTCTTCTTCTTCTTCTTCTTCGATTCAGTGAGGAGCCAAGTGAGGATGTTAGATTCGGTTTGTTCCGCAGAAGAACGGAACTAGAGCCCTGCGTAAAACGGTGCCGTTAGCCAAATGGAGTGAATCATAATTCATAAAGAATCGATATTTCAAAAGCATTGTTTACCAAGTTAATGAAATAAATAGTTATTTCTTTACAATAAATTTAACTAAATATGTTTGGTGGAAGCTTTTAAGCTTTATAAATTTCATTTCTATGTTTTTTCAGCATAATTTTTTTTAAATTAATAAAAAATATTATTAATATTATTTTTGAAATAATTATTATAAAATTAATAAATTTATTATATATGAGGATTTGTAATTAAAAATAATATAAAATATTTAGGTTATCAATTGGTACACTATTATTCAAATTTTATATGGATTAGTTGAAAATAAAATACATCATTATAGGATAAAATAATATTGGTGGGATGAGATTATTTTTAAGATGAATGAGTATTTGTGATTAGTGGGGGGGACAATCATGTTGTTTCTCACGTTAAGTAATTCTTATTTTTAATAGTTATAAATATTTATAATTCTAACATTCCAACAAATATCAACAAATAACTAATAAAATAGTATTTTTGATAAAATTAAGAATTTAATTTACATAAAAAAAATTCCAATCAATTATGTTAATAATAAAAGTAATATCTGAAATTTGTATTATACATTTATGAAAAAAATAAATCAGTAATTCCATCACATAAACTGCATTCAGTTATTCAAAATTTCTTTCTCTATATATAATTATGGCAATTAATTAGATCAATCAATTAGGAAAATAAGAAAGTTACTTTCTATTTATGCAAAAGCTTCCCTATATTTATAAATAAATCAATTAATTAATAAATTTTTATTTCAACTTTCACTATAAATAGAACAATAACTTGTTTCACCAAAAAAAAAAAAAATAATATGTATAATCATTAAATTATTTTTCCACATATAAGAAATCACCTTATATTCTTCATGTTTAAAAGATGATGTCTCTTTTCAAAATAATCATGCTTGTCCATTTTAATAATATTATTGGTTTCGCAGTGCAAATTATTAGCATTGTGTAAAAATTATGTTAGAGTAATCTAGCTACGGAAGATTCCTAATTTAAGCGAACCAATCCGGTGGAATTTTTATTGATGTGAGAATGTTTGGTTTCCAGTGCAAATTATTACTGTAAACCTGTTTAAGTGTTACTATCAACTCTAGTTGTAAACATGAAGATGAAGGTACAACAATTCTCTCAAACTTTTTATCTGTGTATAAGTGTTTCCTCTCTTTTTCCAAATTAGACCCTCTATTGCTCCTGTCTCTGCAAATAAAAACATCAAAAGCAGAAGCACAAAGAGAACATAGAGTGGAAGGAAGGTGATAGAGAAATAAAGAGAAACAAAGAGAGACAGAGAAGCTAGAAAGAGTTGGGGGCTGCAAAGGATCCAAATCCTTCTTTTTCTATGGCGTGTGTTTATATGCAAATATAGCTAATGATGTGTGATTGATGAGACCTTATAAAATATGCCGTGTATTTATCATCTTAAATATTCCTTCATATCTTTTCTTTTACTTAAAAAAAAAGTGTGTTCAATATGGTATTATAATGAATTTCAAGACCATGGTATTCATTATTATAGATATGCAAGTCCTAACTCTTTGTTGTTACCAAAACACAGCTTAGAACAGAACTCTACTTAAAGAATCTTAACTTTTCTGAGCTAATGAACACTTATTTGCTCATTTAAGGGGGAGGAATCCATTGGCATTGAAGGTGGTGTCATATGCCATTCCAAGCCTTTAAGCAGGACCGTTGATGAATTTGAAATAGCTATGCAAACCAGTGCATTTTTTGTTGATTGTTTGTTGAATTGCTTATAAGTTATAAACATTACAGCTCAAAAAGCAGAAGAAATTTCAGGGAAAATATAAGTCCACATTATTTCAAAAATGCAAGTCATCAAAAGTTTGAAAGGAGAAATTTCATCTCAGAATAAATTCCATTACTTGGCAATTTGCAGATGAACTGTCTGGGTATAAGTCCCTCCACAAAAGGATCAGCAGAATTTTTCCCTACCCATTTAACCGAAGCAGCTTCCATTCATTCATCTTCTCAATGGAAGTCAACCAACTCAAGAAGTTTCCAAAATCAATATCATTTTCCATTTTATGGTTTCTTTGCCTCGTCATCTCCAGCGCCTATCATGTTTCTCAAGCACAGAAACAACCATCTCCAGTTGAAATGATATAAAAACTATTGATTCTTCTAAAGTGAGTAAATGTGTAAACTGAGAAAGTTAAGAGGTAAGAGTGGGATTATGAAAATAAAATATAGAAGGCTGAGAAAATTGTTGCATTGATTACTATCGGTGAAGTAATTGGAATATGAGTGCATATTCATCTCGTTGCAATGATTGTCAGCTAAATGCTATGAAACCTCTGCTCTCACTTGTTGTAGACTGCTAGGTGCTTTCTCTGGGACAAGCAAATTTGCAATTGCTAATAAAGTGAAGAGTATGCTTACTAACCATTATATAATGAAATGGCAACATGAGAATTAGTTTTACACGACAACTATCTCTATATGGAGACTGAACCTGCCAAGTTAGCTCAGATTTCTTGGTTTCCTATTTATCATCTTGTCTCCTGCAAGCTGCAACTTGGAATTTTTTCATTTCTTATTTTACATTTGAAATACTAATCACTACTTAGTGTAGTTCAAAGGAATGAAGTAATGTTGTGAACATGTTCTTATTTGGGCATTGCTGTTCCCTATTCAGAGATGTAATCAGATTGTGAAACTTAGGGTGCAGGGGAGAAATTGTTAAATAGGACAATTACATGGCATTAAAATTCAAGTGAACCAGTAACTTGAAATGGAGCTATCATAAGGAGAGTAGGAAAGGACTGAAGAGAGAAGAAAACCAAGGGTAACTGCAAGAGAAGCCCATACCACAATGAATTTTATTTTTTCATAAATTCATCATACAAGTGAACAACATCATTAGCATAAGCAATTGCCACTGTCAAATTTTATTTCTTGCCAATAGCAGCTCTCCATTTGATCTGAAGAGACTTGGAAATCTCAACAAGCTTATCAGTCTCAGGTTTAAGCCCCTTCGCAGCAGGGTCAGCAGCAAATCTCTCAGCCCATTTCACCAAAGCAGGAGCCTTTGCTTCAACCAGCAGTTTCCTCTTCATACCTATGCTCTATGACACTGAGCCATCCCAAGAAGCACCCAAAAGCAATATCAAGGAATCCAATCATTTCACCACCAAAAAAGGGCTTTCCTTTGCTGCATTTCAAAAAACATCCTCCATCCTCTCAAGCACTTCTTCCAATACCTCAAAGTATGGCTTCCTTTCCTCTTCTCCTTCAACAATTATAATGCTTTTCATGGAAGGAAACCACTAAACCATCCATTTCCACAAAATAATAAATTTAAATCAAATTAATTTCACTTTTTTTATGAATTTTAAACAGAAATTGAATTTTAAAATTATACTTACTCAACAAAAGTTTTAGGGGCAAGAGGAGTTAGTTTTAACTATACAACGATGTACGATTAACCAAAATCATTTTACTTAAATCTAATTTTAATTATACAATCAAAATTTACATCTCATCTCTCACTTTATAAACTTTCCACGTATATACATATATTGTAACTTCCAAACATGCATTTTTTTTTTAATCAAATAAATTCAGTCGTTCCACACTTAAATTAGTTCCAAAGAGAGAAACACAAAGTAAAAGAGAAGGTTTACCTTATCGTCTCTGTAAGCAGCCCAAAAGCGAGCAACAGCTCTATCATAAGGATCAGAGGGGAGGATAGAAGGAGCAGTACTGGACCATGTTTCATCTATGTATTCAACAATGACCAAAGACTCACAGATGGGTCTGTCATGGTGAATGAGAACTGGAAGTTTGCCATGCAAAGGGTTGGACTGAAGAAGAAGGTCGCTTTTGAGGTTCAAGGTTTCTTCGAAGTGTTAATGTTCAAGGGATTTCAAGTTGAGGGCAATCTTCACCCTCATCGCATAAGGACTAGACCATTGACTAATCAGCTTCACCTCACTCTTGGCTTCGTTCCTCACCCCTGCGATCCACCAAGTGCTACTTGCTCGCCACTTGGTGTAGGTGGTGCTTTTGCCAACTGCTCCTCTCCAAGTTCCCACAAATTCTGAGATAAGACCACAAGTGGGATCACACCGTTGCATGCATTCAAAGAATGGTGCGTTCGTGAGGAGCCCTTTTGCTATGGTGAAGTTCGTTGACATGGGTGTGAGTTCTTGTTGGGTTGGCAATGGAATCTTCACCCCAGCCATTTCACTCTTTAATTTGTTAAGCTCTTCGATTTGGAGGAAGGGGGTGTCTTCACTTTCCGTTGAACCTCGTACAAGCTCGTTGTATTCGATAATATCTATGTTAAAGTCACACTCACAATAAAGTTTAATTTTAAACTTATAAATTGAATTTGTAAAAGTAATTTCAATTTCGAGATAAAGTTTTATTATGTTAATGTATTTTTAAAAAAAATCAATATACAAAAATACTTTTTACCGTTAAGTAAACATTCCTTGAGCTTTTTACTGGTGTTACGTGTATTGGTGGTGTGCTTCTGAAAGATAACCCAAAGTGAAACAGCATTCCGAAGGACCAGGCTTCCCTGCAGTCACGAAGCAATAATTGCATAGTCCTACAATTATAATATAAGGATCTAAATTTTTTTTAATTATATTTTACATTATTATTTAATGTGTATAGATTAATTTTGATGGACAGGATTTTATGAAGCCACTTTTGTGACCGCAGGGAATCCAGGTCTCATTTGTTAAGAAGTATATGTTTGTAGAAGTACCAGATTTGATGAGTGTTGAAGAAGATATCAAATTTGATGCATGTAACGAGAAGATACAAGACATTGATGCGGGTGCTAGAAAGATGACGAGCCTTGATGTAGGTTTCTAGCTATGATATATTGTACTATGATGTAGCCTGATGTAGGGTGCTTTTGGAGATTCATACAAATGATAATGTATTTCTTCTTTCTCCCTTTCCGTTTTTCTTCTTTCTTTTTAGCCCAGCCGTCCATTGTTTCATCACCCTATCAAGCCTTGTCATCAAGGATTATCTGTGTTGTCCATGGTTTAGAAACTTTAAAAATGATTGTAATATCTTTTATCTGTCATTGCTTGTTTTATATTTTTGTATATTTTATCACAAACATAACGCTTCAAACTATTAATGAGTTGCAAATAAAGGTGAGAATGCTTTGTCATTTGAATGAAAAATTGCGGGTAAACAAATGAGACTGATATGGGAGCGTACTGATAAATAGGAAGAGAGCAACAATGGAGAAAGATTGACTAAAAAATTTGAAAAATGATAACAAATCAAAAGATTTGGATTAACAATGCTAATTTTTTCTCTTTCAACTTTGAAAAACCTATCTGTCACTTGCTCATAATGCTAGTTGCCATTTAATGGAATAATGGATTAGCCAATTAGCCTAGTAACATCAGGGTGACGCAATATGCATTGGAAAATAACAATTGCCTCAGTTTATGTTCACAAGAGTAAAGGTACCAGTTGTCCCAGTCTAGTAAAGCAAGAATAACTGCCCAATTTGTGCATCGATTGAGACCCCAACAAAATCTATCATTATTTTATTTTTGCCTACTTGTATTTTTCTCTCTTTAGACTTTATTTTCTAAAAGGCCGCCCATTATATAAAAAGATACAGTCTTTACAAAATTACAAAATGGTGTTATAATGAATTTCAATGGAACTTCCAATTGTATAGAAAGTGAATGAAGACTAGAGGAAAACTACCTTACATTGATCAGCTGCAATGCTGCTGATCAGAAACCTCAGATATTGTTCTTTGTTACAGAACTGTAGATGGTCCAAACTTGCTTTGGGCAGGACAAGACCATTGTACTCATTATTGTAGATGGCTAAAGCTTCCAGTACCCATAAAAATCAAGGGATGGACCCCTTGTTCCTGGCTGTTATCAATAAGACAACGTAGAACAGAACTCTACCCCAAAGAATCTGAATTTTTCTGAGGTTATCTACACCATTGTACAACTCAAGGGGTTGGATCTGTTCCATTTTTGGCATTGAAGGTGGTGCCATGTGCCATTAAAATCCTTTAAGATAAAAGGCCACTAGGTAAGAAGGGCGGTTGAAGGCTTTGAATTACCTATGCAAACCAGTGCATTTGATGTTGCTTGTTGAATTAGTTACAGACATTGCAGCTCAAAAGCAGAAGAAATTTCAGGAAAACAAAATTTAACATCATTTCGAAAACATAAGTCATCATACAATAGAAACTAGAAACTTTGAAAGGAGCAATCTTAACCCTGTAGACAAATGGACTTCTCTAACCACACAGAAACTAAGATATTTTGTGTCACGACTATGATCACGAAGTTCTCAAACACAGGCAATGAAGTTCTATCGGATTAGTATGCAATGTAGTATTGTTGTAAGATATAAGTGATAGAAAAATGGATTTGACTATTCCAAAGTGAAAAAATATGTAAAATGAGAAAGTAAAGATGTATGCATGGCATTAGGAGAAAAAATATCGAAGGCTAAGAAAATTGTTGTATTGATTACTGTTAGGGAAGTAATTAGAATATGAGAGCATATTCATCTCATTGCAATGATTGTAAGCTAAATGCTATAAAACCTCTGCTCTCACTTCTTGTAGACTGCTGGGTGCTTTATCTGGGACCAAAGCAAATTTACATTTGCTAATAAAAAGTAAAGGGTGGGTATGCTAACCATTAGATAATCAAATGGAACCGTGAGAATTAGAGTTTTTACATGACATCTACCTCTTTATGGAGACTGAACCTGCCAACAAGTTACCCTCAGATTTCTTGGTTACCTATCTATCATGTTGTCTCCTACAGGATCCTCGAGGAAGCTCCTGCAAGCTGCAACTTGGATTTTTTTCATTTCATATTTTACATTTGAAAGACTAATCACTAGTAGGTGTAGTTCAAAGGAAAGAAGCAATGTTGTGAAAACGATGTTATTTGGGCTTTGTTGTTTCCTATTCAGAGATGTAATTAGATTGTGAAACTTCAGGTGAAGGGGAGAAATTGTTAAACAGGACAATTTCATGACACTAAAATAAAAATTGAACTTGCAACTTGATATGGAGGTGTGATTACAAATGCCAAGAGAACAAGAAAGTACTGGAGAGAAGAAGTCAAGGGTAACAGCAAACCATACTACCAAATGAATTTTTATTTTTTTACACAATTCATTATACAAGTAAACAACATCATCACAGGCAACTCCCGTTCCCAAATTCTATTTCTTACCAATAGCAGCTCTCCATTTGATCTGAAGAGACTTGGAAATCTCAACAAGCTTCTCAGTCTCAGGTATAAGCCCCTTCACACCAGGGTCAGCAGCAAATCTTTCAGCCCATTTCACCAAAGCAGGAGCCTTTGCTTCAACCAGCAGTTTCTTTTCATACCTATGCTCTATGATACTGAGCCATCCCAAGAAGCACCCAAAAGCAATATCAAGGAATCCAATCATGTCACCACCAAAAAAGGGCTTTCCTTTGCTGCATTTCAAAAAAACATCCTCCATCCTCTCAAGCACTTCTTCCAACACCTCAAAGTTTTGCTTCCTTTCCTCCTCTTCTTCAACAGTTATAATGCTTTTTATGGAAGGAAACCACTACCGCATTTCCAGAAAATCAAATCAAGTTAATTTCAATTTTTATGAAGTTTTAGCAAAAATTAAACTCCAGCATTACTCTTACTCAACAAAAGTGTGAGGTGTGAGAGGAGTTAATTTTAACTATACAGTCATACATGAATAACCAAAATTATTTCACTTAAATCTAATTTTAATTATACACTCTAAATTTACATCTTGTCTCTAATAAACTTTTCATGTATATACATACATGATTAATCTATTCACTTGGTCTCCATAAATGTTTTCATTTTAAGTTTTTATCCGTACACAGTGAGTTTTAGTCCCTGAAAAGTTTTATGTGACGATTTATCAGCGCTAGTAAGCTTTAGTCCCTTAAAATTGTTGAGTCATATAATAATTATTTATATTAGAATGATTTCAAATGAGTTAAAAGTGTACTAAAATTAAACTCTAAATTCATTCCACACTTAAATTAGTTCCAAACAGGCAAACACAAGAGAACAGAAATATCAGAAAGAAGCTTTACCTTATCATCTAAGTATGCAGCCCAAAAGCGAGCAACAGCTCTATCATAAGGATCAGAGGGGAGGATAGAAGGACCATTGGACCATGTTTCATCTATGTATTCAACTATGATCAAAGACTCACATATGGGTCTGTCATGGTGGATGAGAACTGGGACTTTACCATACACGGGGTTAGACTGAAGAAGAAGGTCACTTTTGGGGTTCAAGGTTTCTTCAAAGTGTTCATGTTCAAGGGATTTGATGTTGAGGGCAATCTTCACCCTCATCGCATAAGGACTGGACCATTTACCAATCAGCTTCAACTCACTCTTCGCCATGAAGATGGAAAATCTATGTCTTGTGCTAACCGAAGTTTATTTATGATGTTAAATTTAAAAGACCATCAATTTTAACTTTTAAACCTCTTCTTCACTCATGATTAGAGTATATTTAAAAGTGTATTGGTACAAATTCTCATCTGAAATATCTTCTTCCTTTTAAAAACCAATAAAAACATGGCCGTCCAATACAACCAATACGTCACTTTCAACTCTTTTCCATCTTGTAGCTTATGCCTATGTTTGCATGAGTTTAAATAAAAAAGTACCAACACCCTAAAATTTTAAATTAGAATTATGTGTTAATTTTAATTTTTTTTATTCAATTATAAAGTTATATTTTGTATGTACGAATTATTTTTTTATCTAGTAGTATTATTCTTTATCACATGTGAATGATGTGATATCAACTTTTTATATTCAGATAATGAAACTATACTTAGTATTCACACAATGAAAATATCTCTGTCCTCGTAGTAATACACTGTGTTTTTCATAAATTTAAATATTTTCTTATTGTTGAATAACATAATATAATTACACAATTTTTATTCAATATAATTAGTTGTCTTACAACTACTCGTAATAGGTCTTTGTTGGAATTATATCTTTTTTCCTTTTAAATATAATCGTATCATATTATTATCTTAGGACTTGTTTGGTTGATAATTTAATAGAAACAATTTATTAAAATTAGTCCCAAACTGCTAAATGTAATAAGAACAAATTTTACAAATTATATATTAATCATATGTAAGAGAGAAATTACTCCAAAAGTTTGCAAGGCGTGTACTTACAAAGAGTATTGAAATTCAAAAGTCAAACTGTATTGAGTGTTATAATGTTATATGTCAATTAAAATTTAAAATGGTCAAAAATATTAAAAACAAATGCACCAGCCGGGAATCGAACCCGGGTCTGTACCGTGGCAGGGTACTATTCTACCACTAGACCACTGGTGCTTCATGTCTGAGATTTGTTCAATTATAATTAAAGTTAAGAAGTATAAGATATGAAGTATCAGCCAATCTTTTTTAATCAACATACAAACATTATTGACCAATATTTCAATGTTTAAAGATCAGGAAAAAATAATTTGACAATAAACAATTGTTCTTTTAATTATTTTATAAATTTGAAAATTGTACATAATAAAGATAATGCGATATTATTTTTCTGTTTGAATGAAAAACTAAATTTAAATACACTTTCAATCCTTAAAATTTTATCATTTTTTTACTTTGATCTTCTACTTAAATCTTACTCATTTATAATCTTATATTTAACAAAAAATAGTACTTAATTACTACTACACACAATTTCTATAATTTTTAAAAACTAAAAATAAATAAACCTTAAACAAAGATTAATTAAAAAATATTTTTCATAAACTGAAAACGTATTTTATGTTTGAATTATGTTTTAAATTACACTGTGTTAGCTTTTTTTATTTTTTTTATTTAAATTTTTACAATTTTAGTGATCGCAATATATATGGGATCATAAATCCTTACATATTAAAAAGTTAGAAAACTTTAATATGGGATTAATAAAGACTTATTATACCTTTTCATCAATAAACATAATCCACAAACGAGTAATAACTAACATTCTTCATCATAGTTATCAAATTTTTAAGTTATCTTGTAAATTCGTCGAAGTTTACAAATCTACTTGCATATCATATATTAACTCGTTAGTAAACTCTTTTTTTTAGACTTAGAGTAGACTTGAGGTAAACTCTTGCTAATTCGTGAGTTTAAGACCAAGTCGACAAGTTTATTGGTTAAAAAAAAAAACCAAAAATACATCATGTTTTGGTGTCTTTTTTATGTGTTTAAAATCGTTCGTTCTATTTTGTGTCTCGATCCTAAAATGAAGAAAACAAACCTTCATTCCCTTTCATTTGTAACCCATAAATGAAGGTCTCAAAACAAACCCTTATTTCTTTTCTTTCTCAATCACAAATTATGACTTTCTCTCTCAATCATGATTTGTTTTTATTTTTGTCCCACACTCACTCGCCAATTAATTTTATTCTACGGAAGGGGTGATTTCTTTCGACGAAAGTTTCATTTTGTTTTGATGAAGGTTTCATTTTGATGTAACCTATTCTTCATCCTATCTATATTCTTTTTCCAATCTATTATGAGCTTTGTGGTTGATTGATTTTTATAATTGTTGATTTCTTAGTTGTCTTTGTTGTTTTGTTCATGTAATGTATTGTATTTCATTGATTTTAGTTATTTTATTTGTTAAAATTTGTTATTTTTTTTTGTTTTTGATTTTCAATATCACCAATTTTAATGGATTATTATATCATTTATAAATATTTTATTATTTTTACGAATCTCTTGTGAGTTTATCTAGATTTTTGAGTTTCATAACCTTATTTCTCATAATCATGACAAGGTACTATATCAATGGTGGCACACATGACAAATTATATATTTATTTAATCTAGAAAATAATCTATTTAAAAAATAAAAAATTATTATTATTATCATAAAAGAATGAAAATTCAAAGATAAAAAATTTAAATGTATACAATTATAAAAAACAAAACATATATAATTAAAATATTTATATATAATTTATTAAAAATAAAGAGTGAATATTCAATATTTCACTTATATAGAAACATTAGAATAATAATAGGAATTGTACTATTAATATTCTAAGTTCCAACTACACATATTTCAATAAAAAAAAAAGTACACAAACTAAACCTGCATGATCCATGGCCAGCACTGCATGGCATGTTATTTTATGGAAACTGCAATTACTTTGAAGTAGAAGCATCCAGTTCAGCCCTTAGCTAGCGTTTTAGTGTCTCGGCAAACTCAATAAGCTTCCCTGTCTCTGGCATAACATCTTTGACAGCATCATGCGCACAAAACATTTCAGCCCATTTCACCAACTCAGGTGTGTTGCTTTGGTCAAGCAACTTCACCCCATTGGCTATTTCTGTCACCCTCATCCATCCCAAGAAGCTTCCAAGTGCAATGTCCAACAACCCAATTTGATCACCCCCATAAAATGCCTTGCCTTTGCTGCTATTTTTAAACACATCCTCCAATAATGTCAAACCATCTCTCACCTCCTCTATCAATCTCTTTTTCTCATCCTTTCCTTCTGCTCCTCTAATGGATCTCATGGTAGGGTACCACTGCATGCATAGTCACATAATTTCATATTTCACATCTTGCATATTCAGATAATATTGAATTTGATAGGCATATACCAAGTAAATTTTTTATAATACCAACTATAAAATTACTATCAATTAGAAATTATTATCGATATAAATTTTAAAATATTTATTATAATGATCAATAAATGTCCTATACCAACGGTTTGTGATATGATCTTAGTATAATAGATTTTTACACTTTCAGTATATGTATTATTTATTCAACAATTTTACTTCGCAATTTTAGGTGACACTATACTCATTATGCCAAAATGATTAGTTTCTATACGTAATGAAAAATAGTAAGTGTGCAATGATCTTATCTTTCATAGATTCTTCTTGGGTTGACTATTGAATTGAGATAATGAATTTTAATCTATATATTCAGCATACACATTAACGACCAGTGTTTTAAGTTTTAATATGTTTATTGAACACAAAAGAAAAATTGGAAAATAAAAATTATTCTTTTAATTTTGAGGTATATATTTGAGAATTGTGTAAAAGGAGATAGAGATACGATTACTTTTATGATATACATTACAATATTACTTTTTTATGCTTAAAAAATAATGAAATTGAATTTAAATATTCTTTCAATCTTTAATATTATGCATTTTTTTATTAATCAATTTATTTAAATTACATTCATTTATAATCTTATATATTAAAAAAATGGTACATTTTTAGCCCATTTTTACTACTAATTAAAAATGCATAATTTTTATATTTTTTAAAGAGTTTAATAACTATGAACTATTCACTAATCACAAATAATCATAGTAAAAACTAATCAAATTATTATACATAATGATTTTTTATTCATTCACACCATAAAAGGCATTTTACTTTTCAAAAGCTAAAACTAAATAACATTATCAAAGCTAGACAACATTGGCATGGTATTAACAAAGGGTGTTGTTATTATACCGTTTCATCAATATAGGCAGCCCAGAAACGAGCAATGGCACGATCATAAGGATGAGAAGGGAGAATGGGGGAGTGAGAGGACCAAACATCATCCACATACTGCACAATGATCAAAGACTCGCTAAGGGGTTTGTCCCTATGAATAAGAACAGGAATTTTCTTGTAAATGGGGTTGGATTGAAGAAGAAGCTGGCTTTTGGACTCCAACCTTTCCTCAACGAATTCATACTCCAATGATTTGAGGTTTAGAGCTATACGAGCCCTCAACGCAAATGGACTTGGCCATGCCCCCAACAACTTCACGTCACTCGTCATGGTCACTTGTTACAATTGGCTAAATTGGTCTTGGTTCGTGGATGGTCATAATTCATAAATAGATTAATGAACCAATAGCCATAAGAAGATTAGTTGATGTAAGAGGGTTAGGAGGTTAGTTCACAACGTGAACGTGGAATGTTGGTTGAAATTGTGTATTACTATTATTACCTACCCGCCAACTAATTTACTGCACCAAATGGTTGGCATCTTTTTATTAACAGTACTACCATACATTGCAAAAAGGAAAATCATCCATAAGTTCCTATGTGCTAATAGACATCGAGATAAAAGTATATATATATATATAAGGAACCTTAAAGAAAAACACACTACAAACTAGTACAATTCATAAAGAATGGCAAATGTTTAACAGTCAAAAGCTGGACATTGCACAGGTACTGACCAAAGTTGATAGTATGCAGCACAGCAGGCAGGAAGATCTGAATAGCTCAAATACAAATTCGTTGCCAGTGTGGATCCTGCCAGCACCAGTTCTGTAGAAACCAATTTGGATGCAGCTGTATGTAGCATAAAAAACCTGCCACTACTTTTGGGATTATTTTGAAACGTACTTGCCGCTGCAACAAAAAAAATGTCCAGTGTTTTCTAACAAATGTGGCTGACACAATGAAGATCTTGATCTCATTCAACAACCTAAATGGTCTTGCTTCTGATAGTAGAAGCGAAAGTATAAAATAATTTATTTTTAAATTAATAGTGGTTAAAAATTACCACTTTAAGTTTTGTAATAATTTTAAAGAATACGAATATAATAATGAAAATTAAAAGTGCTAAAAAATTATAATTATAAAAATTAAAATGAAATATTTTAAATTATAAAAATTAAAAAAATTATTACAGTTATAAGAATAAAAGAGTAATTAAATCTATTTGAATCCAGCACTGTAATTAATGTACTCCAAGCACTAAATTATTACCTTCAATTTGTTTTAATGGATTCGAGCAAATTAATAGAACAAGTGCAGAGAAACGAAAGAGAGCGAAAAAATATGAATCTTTATGGATGATGTTTCAGTCCACCAACCCAGTATCAATGATAATCATATCAGTCTCTTGAGTGATACAACTCAATATTACGGTCTTTTGAGTTATTTGTCACATTCCCACCTCACTATAGTCCACGATAACAATGTGCCATCTCCCTTTTTTGAAAAATTATTAAATAATTGTAGACTATCATTTAATTCATAATTTTAATCAATTTTTATATAATTCATAATTAATTATTCTTTTTATATGACACAAATAATCAATTATTATTAATTATTTTTTAAAAAAGTTTAAAATTTAAATATATATAATATTATGATTGATCAAAATCATAAACACATAATAATTTAAGACTATCTAATAATTTCTTATTTTTTTTTCTCCTTTACTATTTATATTACTCTATTATGATAACTAATAATCTGTCTATATCAATAACTATTCTGTTACACTTGTCTTTAATCCCCTTCCAGCCCCCCTCCGCCCTTTTTCTTCCATAGAAATTTTCTGTATCGGGTCTCCTATCACAAGAAATCAAATTTTGTCACATCGTATAATCTTTATATTAAAGATTAATGATATTTACATTAGCGGTAATGCTTCATTCAGGGATACAAAAGATAGAAATTCAGTAAGATTAAATGAATTTAAAATTTTAGCACTGGTACCAACTAAAAAGTACATTATTGATTACTGTTCTCCATAACAGGTCTTAAGAGGATGGAAAAAATACCAGAAAAATAGAAGACTGCAATAGTTGCTTTCATTTAAAATTTCTATATATATCTTTCCATTGTGCACGCCGTGAATTACATTTGCCTCTTATACAGCACATCCATCTAGCAGAACCCCAACACTACTTAGATCCCCATGCCGTTGAAGTGCTGATTTTGTTCTTTTGCAGTTGCTAATTTTTGTTATTATTCTTAAGAACTTACATGATTATATCAACTCCGAAGTAAATCATCATTGATTACAGGTCTTAAAAGGATGGGGAACACCAGGAAAGTAGAAAGTTGCAACAATTACTTTTATTTAAAATCTCTATTTACATTTTTCTATTAAAAGAAATATCTATTACAGTTGTTTCTTGAACAATCCCAACACAATATCCTAAAAAATATTTAAGTTTCCTTTGAGGATGTAAACCTCCTGTGTGTTTCTGTGTTAATGTGATAATCTGCTTCAGTGTTTTGGAAAATACCTGGAAGTCAAGTGTCACTCTTTTAATGATGAGTAACTGGTGCCATGATATGCAAGTTACTTTCAATGGAACTACCAACAAAGAAGCAGATACAAACAACAATTACTGCCCGATAATTCCATCATAGACTGACATACACAGAAGTCAACTAAGTTTTCTTAACAAGACATTGCTCTATTGCTTCATCACAAAGCTCAAGAGTATTTTCCCAGTTCCCTTCTTCATAGTTTACGTCAACAAAAATATCATATATCTCTTTTTCTGCAATGAACCCTTGTGTTCTCATCTCCTCAAATAGCTTCCTAGCCTCCACAAATTTCTTCCTCTTATAGAAACCTTTTATAAGAGCATTATAGGAAGCAGCAGTTAGATTAAATCCCTTTTCAACCATTTCTTTATGCAAAAACCATGCCTCTTTAATATTTCTAGCTTTACAATGCCCTTTAATCAAAATATTATAGGTATTACTGTCAGGCATCACTCCTTGAGCATGCATCCCCTTATAAATCTCGGTAGTGGCACGCATGTTATTTCTAATACAGTACTGCTTCATAAGAGAATTGAATGTTGTGGCATTCGGCATTATACCCTTGTCCAACATCCATTTGATTAGTCTTTCACCATCTTCCAACATCCCTGACATGCAAAACCCGTTCATTAGTACATTGAACGTAACAATTGTAGGTCGAAGTCCTTTATCAAGCATAATCCGCAGCAATTCATGAGCCTTGGCCATGTCACCCATCTTACAATAAGCATCTATGAGTGTAGTATATGTAATAGTATCAGGATAAAACCCTGCCAGATCCATTTCTTCCATAAGTTTTATGGCTTGCTCTATATTTCCTACCTTGCAAAGACCATCGATTAATGCATTATATGTGCAGACATTTGGTTGAAGGCCCTTCTCAGACATTTCATGAAGAAGCTCATTCGCTATATCTACCTCTCCACGTTTACACAGGCCATCAACTAATGCAGTATAAGTGACAACATTAGGAGTTAGACCCTTCTCAACCATCTGGTTGTGAAGAGAGAATGCCTCTTTCATTTCCCCAGCTTTGCAATACCCATCAATAAGAGCAGTATAAGCAACTTCATCTGGTTCCAATCCTTTATTAAACATTTCACTAAACAGTTTGCATGCATCCACCACCTTTCCAGCTTGACAGAGCCCATGAATCATGGAAGTATATGTTGCATAATCAGGAACTATTTTCTTACGCCTCATTTCATCAAAGAGTCTGTATTCAGCAGAAACGTTCCCAGACTTGCCAAAACCACTGATGAGAGTTGTATACACCACATTATCAGGAAAAATCCTCTGATTTATCATCTCCCTCAAGACTTGCTCTGCTTCAACTACTCTACCAGTCTTAGAAAGAAGAGCAATTATGCTATTGTACGTGTATTGATTCGGTTTCAATCCCTTTCTCTGCAACTCTTGCATGAGCTTCAAGACCTTTCCTAGCTGTTCAACCTGACAATATCCATTAATGATAACACTATAGCTTACAACATCAGGAACATTCCCCCTAAACTCCATTTGTATGAGCATATTGTGTGCTTCTTTTACCTTACCCAATTGACAAAGAGAATGAAGAACAACATTATACGACACAGTGTTCCAACAAACACCCACATCTGGATACTCTCTGAACACCTTAATTGCCATCTTTATCCCATCAAAACTGTTAGATAGCCTAGCAAGAAACAAATTACAAGAATCTACAGAGACAAGAACACCATAATTTACCAATTTATCAAACAGTTTCCCAGCTTCTAGAAACAACCCTGCCTCAACAAGAACTTGGAAAAACACATCAAACACAAGAGGATGTGCACCCCAGTCCTTGTAAGTATAAATCAATCTCTCAGTAAATCGATCAAACGTGTTACCAACATCCAAATGTGGCTTCTCCCAGAACTCAAAAACCAGCCTGTGAGCCATATTCAAATCCTTAGAAGCCACGGCAACCTGAACCACAATGCAAAGGGCTTCCAAGGAAGGATCCCTGCGCAGGCGCACCCAGTTGAAGAAATCCAACACGAGTTTATAGTCATCCTTGAAGTTCATAAGAACCCAAATGAGATGGTCAGGCTTGAATTTTGCCTCAAAAGGCTTGAGAATCCGGCGAAGAGGCTCGGCGCGGCGCTGCTTAATGGTGGTGGAAATGTGGTGCACAAAATCAGTGTCTGTGACTGAAGGCTTTCTTGGGGAGTAATCAGGAAAAGGTCTGACATTGCTTGAACCCAAAGAAGAGGAAAATTTCACGCTCAAACATCTTGGACCAAAACCCAGAAATGGACTATGATAATGATAGTGAAAACAAAGGAAATAAGAGGATATAGCTACTCTCTTCATGTGCAAGAGGTAAACCCATTACACAAGTTTTGAAATTTCTCTTCTACTCTGCCAACAGAGAGGGTTTTTCATTGTCAATTAAAATAAGCAAGCAACAACCTTTGTTGGGGTTCTGTCACGGAAACATAAAGCCGGACACAGTACGAGAACAATCGCATTTTTTTTTTAATAAACAGAGCGAAACTTGAGTGAAATGAATGATGAAAGAACCTGAGAATGAGGAAGCTCTAATCTTTTGGTCTTCGATTTGGTGTGCGTTGAGATGGTGCGGCTATCTCCACAGAAAGACAGTTTCGAAGCTTAGGCGAAGATGGAGCAGAACCAAAGCTACTGCCGAAAAGCCCCAAATTTTCTCGCCGTAATTCTATTTTCATTTTCGCAATACTTTATTTCAAAAATTACTATTGTCGTGTTTAGACCAGAAGTAATAAATTAGAGAAGAAAAAAAATACTACTATTGAAATAATGATTGTTTTTTTCTTTGATTAATTGAAGAGAAATTGAAAAGAGAAATTAAAAATGTTTTTTAATTTAAATTTTATTTTTTTCTGAAAAAAAAAAGGAAACTTCATGAGATTAACAAGATGGTTAGTGATTTTTAAAGACAGTGATGGATAATTTAGAAAGCAATTAAAGGGTATAATTGTCTAATAAAATCTACATACCAAATTTAAGTATTCCTTTATTATGATTAGTAGAATATTATTTGTATATTGAAAGAAAAGAATCTAATATTAAGTGAGAGTGGGGGGTCAAGATCCTCTTGATTTCTTCCATTTTTATGATTTTAGATAAATAAATAAAATAAAGATAATACACCATTAATGAAGGGTAATATTTATTTTTTTTAAACTATAGTAATAAATATTTTGGAGGGATCTTTTTTCGTAATGGGATGGATAGGTAGAGTATTTTCAAAGAACTATTGGATAATTTAAGGAGCAATTAAAGTATATAGTTGC
Source organism: Pachyrhizus erosus (assembly GCA_026544285.1). NCBI lineage: Eukaryota > Viridiplantae > Streptophyta > Magnoliopsida > Fabales > Fabaceae > Pachyrhizus > Pachyrhizus erosus. Next base: position 29,436 of record JAMLFT010001457.1, read on the forward strand.
TTTCAAAGGTTTCACCATTAATTTTTCTTTCTCCATTATTATGTCTACTTAAATGGTGTCAGAATCCTAATCAAGGCTCTGCCATTTCGCTCTCGCTTCAATCATGGCCAGAAAAGGTCTTTGAAATAATTTTAAGCCTAAACAATTTTTCCTTAAATTTAGTGGTGCAAAATATGAATCTTCCATAGAACCCCTATTATATTTACTCGAGAAAATCCATCACTTTCATTTGTAAACTCAAAATCCTCTTATGATGAAATGACCACTCCTAAGCTAGAGCGATGCGAAAAGTATTAATTCCAAAGAATAAACATCAATTTATTAATGGAAGCTTGTCATAACATGTTGACATCTTTGACCTTGCTTTTGAGGTATGTGAATAGTTCAATAATCTTGTGGAGTATTAAATCCTTAAGTTAGTTGGACCCTTAATCACACAAATTACCAACTACATTGTTGCAAGTTAGGGAGTTTAACATAAGGTTTTCATAAATAGATTTAGTCATAGTGTTAGAATTAAAAAAAAAATTATTTACCTTTAAGAAAGTTAATTTTAATATAATTAATTATTGATAAACCATATTTTGTATGTGACTTTGTATATAATGAATATGAGTTTTGACTTTTAAAGTGTTTTATTTTATGTATACTATTTTAGTAAAATTTATATTTTTGTGCTAAGTGTGTAATAAAAAAATTTCTAACTAAGATAACAAACATGAGAAGAATTTAAGACATCATAAAAAATTAGAAATGAGCTCAGAAAATGTGAAGCATGATCATGTTTAATTTTAGCCACCATTATTATTTGACAAAAAGCTCTTTACTTCAAAAATGAAGTACGTCTATGTTTTTTAATACAGTATTTTACATAATTCAATACAGTTGAAGTTTCAAAAAGAATTGTAAATAAGATGAAAGCAACTCATTTAGAATCTGTTATTTTGTTTTCAATTTCTATTTTCTCTAGGTGTATGAGAACTTTCACAAGAATACTAGTCAAGGAAGAATGTGAAAAATATAATAAAAATTAATCTTAACTATTAGATTTCAAGAAAATGAATGATAAAAATAAAAAGTAATTTTTTTTAAATTATTCTTACAGTAACTTCACTTGATTAAATCTTTATATATTTATGTATGTATATGTATATGTGTGTGTTAGTATTTTAGTTTGTATATTATACATGATAAAGTTTTATTTTTATATAATTAAAATTAAATAAATAAATAAATAAATTTA
>JAMLFT010001458.1:0-12040 GCA_026544285.1 Pachyrhizus erosus
TGTTTTTAAAATCTCCAAAAAAAAAATTCTTTATATTATTTTATATTATAATTACTTTTTGAAATTTAAGTCCACAATTAATATTATATTTTTGTCACTGTTGTTGAATATGTTATAACATCGAAGCTAAAGTGTGCAATGGAAGCTTGGTGTGATATATGAGCCATTAAATGAATTTTAAGTTTTAATTCTTTTTTTGGTTACAAGTTTTAATTCTTATACCAAACTTTATTTTTTATCTCTCAAATTTAAAATTGATCATTTTAATTTTAATAATTTTAGAAAAAATCTTTGTAATCCCTATACTCAAATATCATGCAAAACTTTGTCGACTTTACTTGTGGAAGTAATAAATTATAGCTAGTTTAATGATAATTCATTTTGATTTTACATTTTTATTATTAAGCATCTTGGTACATATGTATTTTTCTTTTAAAATATTTATTTCAACAATATTTGGACATTTAGGTAGAGAGATTTAAATAATATTTTTTTTAATTATAAAGATTAAAAAGATCATTTTGTAAATTTGAGAGGTCAAAATTAAATTTACACGGGAACTCAAAATTTATTTAAATCAATTAACATTTATTATAAATTTAAATAACCTTTTGATTTCTCTAAAATAGATGATTTTTTATTTTAGTTTTTTAAAAAAATTATTTTAATTTTACTCTTTCAATTTTTTTTATTCTACTTCCTATACAAGAACAAAAATAAAAAATTTTAAATCTTTAAAAAATTAAATTCAAAAATACTTTATTTTATAGTAATTAAAAAGCTATTTATCCCTTTGTTATATTATAATTAATACTGATTCTACATAACAAAAAATGTTAAAGATTAATAAGAACAAATAAAGTAAAGTTTGAAATAAAAAAAATTGGTTATTTATGTGTAATTTTTATATTATATGTTAACTTAGTCAATGAATTTTTGTATATTGTAACACTCTTATTTATTATAACGGATTCTCTTAATATTTTAAAAATTTGTGAAATAATTTAAAAATTTAACTATTAGAAACACCTTCAAATACATAAAAATTTATTTATATCTTTTTAAGCTTTTAAATAAAAGCACATTACTGAAAATTTTCTAAAAGAGACATATCCCTATTAATTTGTCGTTAGTTTGAAAACATCTGTTACTATAATTGATATTAATAAAATCACGTAACATGAAAAATATCGTATTTTGATAAATCTCTAAACCATAATAAACTTTCATTTATGTATCATCAATAATCACATCAATAAATAAATATTAAAAAATATTATTCATAAAGTAACAATTAATTAATAAAATACTTGATTCTTTATAATGTCATTAAAACATAATAAAAGCTCATTTGAATATCCTCATTTATATCATTAAATCATTATACTTTACAAATATAAATATATGTTTACATACTTAAAATTCAATAAGAAATATAATTGAGTCACACATAAAAAGAATGATATTTTAAAAAAAAATCTAGTTTACCCTCTTTTAAATAAGAAAAAAATTGAGACTTAAATTAGTGACTTAATAAAATTCAACCCTCATATGCCCATTGAAACTCATGAGGCATCTTCAAAGAATCCTACTTCTTTCAAACCATTTCATTCACATTATTAACATTTGTAATAGTCATTTTATTCTATATTAGTTTATTGCACCAAAACATTGATTTCCATCTAAAAAATATGGTGTAAAGGTGAGTCTCCCTTCTTAGCAAGGCTAACAAATAATGACTTTTTGATCTCATACACATACATATACATCAACCACCTTTAAGTGGTACACTCCCAATTCTCACTCATAATCTATGATATTTTTATTTAATTATAAATTCTTCATAATACAAATTTGTTAAAACTAGAACATTCAAGAACTCTATAGATTTACTTTATTTGAGTTGGATAACTTATTGGGAGTATGCTCTCTCACTATGGGACACAAGTGGAGTTATCACCAACACAAAGTTATTTTGCATTTGTCAACATTGTCAACTCAACTCGTGTGATATTCTTGTAACAACTCAACACCACATTCTCAAGATTTGTTAACCAATGACTTAATCCCAATTACTGGGGTCATTCATATGACTATAAGAATAGTTTTCTCAATAACACCCTTTTTATGTTTCATTTATCACGAGTTTATGTAGTTTTCTATATATACAGTGGTATTCGACAATGGTCATTACAATTTGTATGCTTATCACCACACACATAGAGACTAATTTCTTCACAACTATCACAATGTCCACAATATCGACATCAACAATACACTAGTCCACTTCACACAATGTTGAATCCATTTGTTTAACATTATTTGCACCTTTTGCTTGATTTTTTAAAATTATAAAGAAGTATTGTACCATTTATGAATAATGGACAGAATGACGTTGATACAAATGAGATTTATACCAAAAATTTTGTCAATTCAAATTTATGATAACATTGAAGTCAATTTTTTATCTTACAAGTTAAAAAATTTGCATGTTATATGCATATATTTTGTTACACAATAATATTTCATCACTTATTAATCATTTTTTTCTTAATTTTTTTAATAGAATATATATAATAGAAATATAATACTAAATTATTTTTTTAATATTTTTTTTATCATGTGTTTTCTACATGAAACAAATATTTTAATAATTACATATAAACTTTTACATTTTATAGTCAATAAAAAAACACAAAAAAAAGTAACATAATTTAATTATATAATATTATTGTTTTTATTTATATCAATAATATATGTTTTATCAGAAAATACATAATTTACTGTCTTATGTTATGTTAACTTCCTTTTATTATATTGTTTTATTAGTCATCAATTTTAGTTACTACATATTTAACACATGTTTCAACAAACTAATTTGAATTTATTTTATAAAAAAGTAAGATTATTTTAAATTAAGTTGATTATATTATTTTAAAATGTATATTTAAAATAAATAATATAATTAAGGTAATTACCTTAAATTATAAATAAGTTAATTTTTATATACTTTATGATATTTAATATTGATTAAAGAAATTTAAACATTTCAATAAAAAGCAAAAATCTATTTTATTTGAATAATAAATTTAAAAAATAATGTTTAATTTATTGGATTTAATGTGAAAAATTGTGACGGATGTTATTAGACGAAAGACTAAGGACACATTATATATAACATAATTTTTATGTATCATTAAATTTGTTGAAATTTTTTATTTATAGTAATTAAAATAATTAATGTAATTAGTAAACATACATAAGATAGTATATTATTAATATTTCTCGTCTTTGATATTCTTCTAGCTTTTTTTTTGTTACATTTTTTACCGTAAGAAAATCAGTATAGTTGATTTTGCTTTTAACATATAGAGATAATTGTTCATTGAATTAAGAGACCATATTATCGTTACATAAATATCCTTACAAAGGTTTTTCACCGAAAATTTTGAGTTGATCAACCAATGAATCTGGACTGAAATAAAGATACTGATCGTATTGAATGATTTTATAGAGCCTGTGGATTCATTTGTTTAATGATTTTATTATTTCTATTTTATTTTTTAACCATATTAAATAGATCCATAATTCTAAATTGTAGTCTACAATCGCAATTATTATCGCATCAGTTCACAAATGCAATGAGATTTTCAATCACATGAAATGCCAACGTAGCCGTAATGAAATTGCATTAGAGTCCTAAAGGAGGCTTATCAACATTCTATTCCACTTTCTTGTCAAAAATAAAAATAAAATTTATATTTCAGTCTTTTATTTTTAACTTTTAAGTGTTATGGTAGAATGAGTTTAGCTGTGTGAAATGTTGAGACAATTTGGGAAACACTAAATTTTAAAATGAATAAAAAATTATGCTATTTTATTTATAAATAAAAAATATACCAACATTTAGAATAATTATAAAATTCCTCGTGCAAACGTATAATAATTTCACGTTGCAGTAGTTTCAATGTCCATAGTTGCATTGACCGCATGGATTGATCTACCCTCTCAAGAAATACCTTGAAGCCTTGAACCACCAAGCTTTTTGAAATATATGTGCCCGTTTATGAGTCTGCAACTACTCAACAGAAGTTAGAAACTTGCTAAGGGTGTGTTTGAATGGAGGGTTTTAGAATTTTAAAACATTTTGAATTAAAGAATTTCAATTGCTTGATGTAGAGTAATTCAATTAAAAGTAATCATATTTCCATGAATTGTAAAATAACTTGTTTGGGTTGTTAAATTTTGCAACTATTTCCACAGAATAGAAATTCAGAACAGATATAAGTTTCTTTCTGGTAGTTTTCTTCTATCTCTGCCAACAATCTTTTCCTTTTCCTTAAAAAGCTGCAACAGATTTCAAGTTTTCGAAGGTATTTACAGCTGCTTCATGTTGCCAATGGAAGCGTCGAGATGATCAAGGACCTTATGGAAATCGGCAGCAGGGAAATTCGAGTCAGAATGACTAGAAGCAAATTCCGATGATGCCATCTCTATCATGCAAAGTTAAGCACCTATTTTGGTGGAATTTTAATTTTCTAATTTTACCAAAAGGATCAAAATTCTGAAGAATTCTTTAAACTCTGATAGTAAATATCCAAACAGATATATTATTGCCTCAACAAAAAGTCATTGTATCAACAAAAACATTATCAACTCAGCTATTGACTAGTTCATATAGCTAATGTAATCAAGAATCATTAAGTCTAAACAAATCAAGGAACTAGAGAACAATTGATCCTAAAATCCACATTCCCTACAGCTGCAATCAGGACTCGGTTCCAATTATGTTGGCATTCTTAAAATACAATCACACGCACGGGACCAAGAACAAGATGACCAGTGAATCCAACACATGAACATGTTCAGGGAAGATTGAAATCAAGGCGTGAAGCCAAGGAGGCAAAGTGCAAGAGAGAAGGCATTAATAATGTGGAAGTTCAAAGAATTAGAGTTTCTGCCTTGAGGCTGGAAATAAGTAAAGGCTTAATAGATTTTAGGTTAAATAGATTATCAACTCCATTTTAATTAAAGGCTTTTCTAAGTACACGTTGCAATGCAATTTTTAGATAAAAGTTTCATTATTTCAGTTCCATTTTCCACCTAATGGAACTTTTGTGAACACAGACTTCACCCACAAGCGGGTGATGAGTTCAATGGTAGAGCAGAAAAACTTCATGAATCACCAATAAAGTTGGTTTCAATCCCTGATGGCTTGGGACCTGAGGATGACAGATGATATAGGGAAGCTGTGTTACTGTGTCTCATAGAATAGAAGACATTCATTTGAACGATGGTGTGACATAATCACATGCATAATTGCTTATGTGACTATGGGATGGGCTTTGGAAATTGGCAGTAACCTATGAATCAAAGGAGTTCTCTTCTGGTTTGCATCAGCAACTATGTTTACCTTGCAATACAACATCCATATGCTCATTGAAGATGCCATCATAAAAACTCTAATAGTAAGTAAACATTTCACTAACCAATTCTGTTTGGTTCTATTTTCTTTAAAAAAACTCCACTCGCTGAGAAAGTATTCATGGGGCTTGTAGTTTAGTTTTAGAAAATTTCTCAATATATTTTCTATTTTCAAAGAACTATGTAAATATCATCATCTTTTTATTTTATTTCTTATTTTCAAAGAAATATACAAGAAATAGTAAGAATAAGTTTAATTTCGTTACTTTCCCAGTTTGTTAAACAAAATTTAAAATACTACAGAAGAACTGTCACAACAGAAAACAGTAAAATGTTGCATATGAGAAGAATGAGCATCTTCAATGGATAAACATGTCACTGCAAAGTAGCCAACATGCAGTGGAACTAGAACATGAAAACAAGCATCAAGGAAAGCAATAATCAAAGACAGTGGCAAGAGAACGAGGATGAAGGACCCAAATGTAGTGCCCTTTGCATGTGTCTGTCAGGCTTTGGCTTTAGTAAAGCAAAGGCAGTTAAAGCAAGAAAAGGAGGAATCCAAATGGATCATTCAGTGAATCCTGTTATGTCTAGCACATTTTCTTTTAAAAGCTTTGAACTTGATCTGCCTTCAAGCTATGAAGACGTCACTAAGGAAAGAATCTTTCCAAATTGCAATGTTATCTCCTAGTTATTGACCAAAGATTACAACACGGGATAAAAAAAGTTCTAGACTTTGGTTTTTGGGACCTGCTGAAAAGGATAATTATCCTTATAACTGCCAGTTTTTTAAGTGACACCCAATGCCAGTTTTCCTAAGCTAGCAAGCTCAGCTTTGATTTGGGAACATATCCTTCTTGGCTACCAGGGTAACATGCCCAACATGAAGTATCAAGGCAGAACTATAACCCAAAAGCTTTTGTAACATCTAAAACCAAAACACTTGGCGTTATTCACTAATTTATCTGACCTACCAAGGCAAAATTATACTCCCACCTTTTTAAAATAATTGATGTTTAAATTTTTTTATATACTAAGAACAACAATAAATAAGTTATTTATTAAAATAATTATATTAAAATATCCTTACACTCTATAAATATATTATTTGTAACTATTGAATGATTAATAATGATAATTAAAAAATTAATAGACACAATACTAAAAAAAATCATTAAATTAATATAATTTATTTAAACAATGTTAATATTTGGTTAAAAATTGAAAACATCAATTAATATAATTTTTTTAATGTTAAAACACTAATCATTTTGAGATAAAATAAATATTTACTATTTTCTAGTTTTTAATCCTCATTCTTTAAAGTCTAAAAATTGGAGAGGGAAGTGAATCACATACACAAAATAGAGCTAACAAGACTTTCAAATAATTCAAAGAGGTTATCCAATTAAACAAGAAAATATTTTTATAATAAGGTTAATCAACACTTTGTCCCACTCAAACTTTCCCAAAGATAACACTTTTCTACTGCTACTCCAAGCGGTATAATATAGAGGGGGGGAAATTTGCATGGCTTTCAAAATAAGATATATAATTTGGTAAAGAGAAAAATATGGCATACAGAATAGGACAAAGTCAAAAAACAATTTCTATAGCATTGCCATATATTTAGTTTTTACACCAATGCAAGTTTTTAGTGTTAGAATTCCAATATTAAGTACAATATAACCAATCATATAAAAGAGAAACCCATGCTGCAGCATAAAAGTAATGAAGCAGATCTTAAAATAACAAATGCATTCAGGTATCCTGTGTTCTAAATATTTTCATGGGTATATTTTTTAATAACTTGAAATAAACGTTCACTAATGTTCTAATGACCATCTCCTACACCTTTGTATAGTGAGGAATCTTCTGACATTGGAGTACGTTAGTTTCTTACTCTAATATATATTCTAATGAATATCTGTGTAATATGCTCTAAAGAATATATATGGAAGTTAATCAAATCATGACAAACACTTAGCTTGAAATTTACCTCCAGTCAAAGCAGCATAATATTGTTCCTCCGCACGTATGCTTACAAACACATAAGATGTTTACAACAGTCGAACTATGGTGTCAAAAACATTGAGGCAAAAGCATACACATTCTATGGGTATCTAGCTCTGGGTTACGAAAAAATGGACATGCCAATGCAGCTATGTGCACATCAATTAATCTTCCTATGTGCAAATGCCAAGCAACAATTCTTATACTTTATATCAAATTAATTGAGTTTACCATCAAGTCTGGTCCATTTTGGTTGGAGAAGGAGAACAGTGTAACAAATTCAACACCCAATAATAATAAAAAGAATGTTAATGCAAAAGCTATTTATATGTATTGTTCCTACTGCCTGCAAAATTATCATCTCATCATTCTTTCCACAAACAAACCAATACCATTAACAGAGATTGCAAATTAACACAACATAAATGGGAGGTTAAAGAAAAACCTGTGACACGAGCAAAACCAAGATTCCATAAAGTACTACATCATAATAAAAGAAGTTTTTGTTCATTTTATGTTATCCTCCTCATCTTCATCCTCACTCAGATCAAGATCAGCCAACAACTCCAATGTAACAGAAGGCAGCTCATTACCATCAGTCACTGATGGTTGGTACTCTTTATTTTGGTACAATGATACCTGAACCTCATATCAGGATTTTCTTCCAGATCTTTCAAGAATTTTTCATATCCTGAGACTATTTTTTCTTGATGAACTCTACCCTTATCACCAATCTCCATTTCAAGCGATTTGAGCTTATGAATGAGGCTTCCCACATTTCCTTAGGCGTTTCTCTTCATAACTATTCTTTATTAAAATTGCTTCTGGAAGGACAAGTCCTCTGTACTTATCCAACTCCATGTCATTGCTATTAGCTCCATACAGATCATAACCAAGACCATAATCACCTACTTGAAAGGATTTCATCACCAAGAAAATTTAAGAATAATATTTCAGCATGGTTCCTAGTGATGAAATTCTTTCGAGTAGGTGATTTTTGGATTCTTGGAGTTGCAGTTGTGTTAGGTGGGTTGAGGTGAGTCAAATTCATTCCAAACACTGCCAAAAAGGTTGCTAATGGTCTTAAACTCAGTCTTTGGAAAGCTGGCGAAAACAATGCATAAACCAACCATTGGTCGTGGTGGAAGTCCACAAAGAACTTTCGTAACATAAGTTCATCGTATTTGTGGGCAGCACTGCCTGTGGCCATATTCCACTGAGAACTCTAGGCTTTCGAGCATTAAGATATGACATGAGTAAATAGGAAAGCAAAAAGGTTGTTGTGTGGAAGGGTGTTGAATTACAAGTGTGGAGGTGAACTACACATAAACATCAAAAATTTTGTATCAAAACAATGAAAGCCCCGGTGCAAGGTACCAGAGCAACATAAATTCCAAAAGCGCCATCATTGGACAGTGGATTAAAAATAACTTTCATTTGAGAAAAAATTGTAATATAAAAGAAACTCATACTTAAAAAAAAATTGTTTGAGTATAAGTAAAAGTAAAGGTTTAAATTAGATAAATTAAGTAATATATAAATAAAAAAAATCTATAAATTTAATATTTTAAAATTTTAGATTGAAGATAATATTAGGTTAAATTATATGATTTGTTCTTAGTTTATTAACCTACATCTTTTAGGTGTTTACTCTCTCTCCTTTGCACAACAGAGGGAAAGAAGCTTTAGCCAGAAAATATTTTTATGACCCACACCTGTCCAACCTAACCCATTTATAACTGATTTATTTTTCCTTTGTACCCAATTACTCACCCGTTCACTTGTACTTCGCTTCAGATAGTTCGAATATTGGTCGGTTGCAGGTTATGTGATCACCCCTAGTTGCAATATTTTAGTCGCAGTTATAACCACATCACAATTCAATTACAAAGTTGTTCGAAATCACAAAATGTCATAATGCAACGACACAAAAATCACAATTCAAGTGTATCAAACTGCAACACGCCATGTCAAATCACAACGTGCCTCATGCCCTCATCAACATATAATTCCAGTTTTTTCAATCAGATATTAGATTCATGCATTAAAATGTGTAATTTCTATTGAAATTTCAACTACTTTCATAATTTAAACTAAACACAGCTATCAAAAGCATCCACTCAGACTTTCACAAAGAAAAATAGAGGGTCAGGATTATAGGAGTTAGGGGTTCAATAAGGGTTTGGGGAATGAGAGATATTGATACAAAATTCTATACTTTAAATCATTCAAGCTCCATCCCAAAAAATTAATAATAATGTAATGAAAGACAAATTAAAGGAACCATAACAACTTAACAACAATTAAGTAACTACACGTTAAAAATTGTTCAACCCAAACTAACAAGTATGAAAAAAGAAAAATTGTTTAATTTTATTTCTCACATTTATGAGATTAATCGTTGATTTTTTTGGCTTAGCAAAAGTTAAGGGCATTTGAAGATTCCAAACTTTGCTATGCATCGATATGTCGTCTATGTATTGCTAAGTTTGTTTGTTAAGCAAATCATCGATAAAATGCCAATGTTTTGATGTGCTTAGATACCAACTATTTACAATTAAGTCTTGACGTGCACATTTTCAAAAATAAAAATAAAAAATTAAAGTAACACTAATTTTTTTAGTAATTTACCAACAACAATCTATTGGTAACTTTTGAATTGTATATTTTTTTATAATGTTTAGCAATTGTTTACCTAATAATACCATTCAAATATTATTACATTTAATATATTTACAAAAATTTTGGTACAGTATATGATAATATTGTTAGAATAAAAAATCAAAATATATAATTAATAAAATATTAAAATTTATCAAAAATGTTATTCAAGTATTATTTTTTATTAAAATTTGTAAGAATAATTATCGTTAAGTGTAAAATAAATTATTATCAACCAAATAAAAAATTGTTAACAATATAATCTTTTAAGTAATTATAAAAAATTAACAAATTTACATATATGAAAATTTATGATTAATAACATAGTATAGGGATTAGACTATTTTACCTTCAATTTAACTGAGTAAGAAAAACCACTGTGAAAGGTAAAGAAGCAAATTGTTGCTAACAGCAGATTTTGGTTCTCGTCGTCTTTATTTTTCTTTTTCATGTAAGTAAGAGAAAGAATTAAAGAGTGAGAAAGACAATCCAACTCAGACCCGTTATCTTCATTCCTCCCAACCGATCCTCACTTTCCCTTGTCAAAGCAGGTGCTCCTCTTTCCTTCTTATTTGTTTAATTATATTGTTCTATTCCAATTCCCTTTTGGCAGATTCCACTGTTCCTTCAAGATGTGCAATTTCATCTTTAGCTAGTTTTGGTGGATGTTGGGTTTCAACTTTGTCCCTTATTATGGGTTGGGGTAAAATTTTGATTTTTATCCCTTCTGCTGCAAGATCAGTTTCAATTCAAAGGGAAAGGAGGGAAAAGACCCTTTCTTTTTATTATTTATTGGAATACCGATTGATCCTCTTCCTGCCAATGAGATTGTTCAGAGTTTTGTTTTCTTCGTTCATTGTGTTTACTTAACAATTCGATATGCTGCTTTAATCGTGGGTGCTGCTTGTATTGCTCCCCAAGCTATGCTGAACTGCCAACAACTTTAAATCCGAGCCTTGGTTAATTCTTAATTTTTTAAGTTAAAAAAAGAGAGAGATAAAAGGTACTGTAGACGTTTTTCGCGGATATATAGCTTACAAGAGTTGCATCTTGATGCATTAAAGTTATTCTGTTTTTCTGGGTTCCTTTCTAGTGTCAGAAACACTGATTTTATTTTTTTTTATCATTATTTATATTTACCTGTTCGTCAAATTTTTTGCAAGTCTTTTCCCGCTTGAACTTTTCCTTTGTCAGTGAGATCCAGTTTCAAACGTAAGTGTACCGACTACATCTCTGATTAAGTCAGTTCTTTATATGTGTTATAAGTTGAAGACATTGTCAAGCGCTAACCAGGCAACGTTTGATGTAGAAATCCGGTTGGAAGAGGTTTTCTATATGTTAGGCGAACAAGATTTTTGCCTTTATTTGTGTTGCAATATATCAGTACTTCTCTTGAGTTGATATAGATGGTTGCTAATAAACTTTCTTAAGCTTCAAAGAAGCAAAGAATATAGATGATGTATTTATTATTGCTTTAAAGAAGAATTTACTTTTTAATATGTAAAAAAAATCTTAGGCATAATTATGGTATATGTTTTTTAAATTAGGTCATTGGCTGACATATATATGCTTAAAGTACAAGTGAATTTACAATTATTTGTTTACTTTGATTGTATTTTGTTTTATTATATGGCATTGAACTTACTGTGCTACATCCTTTTAGTTATATAATTACTTTTAAAGCCCACTTTAAGCTAACCTGATATCTTCCTGATTACTCTTTGAGGGAGCTTTGCCAAAGGTTTTCATATAATGAATACCTTACTAGCTTATTTTTATACCAGTACATGTCTTTTGTATATATTGTGTTCTTAACATTTGTATGAAACTCTAGACAGGGCATGGCAACAGATGAAAATGCTGACATGTCGGATGTGAAATCTCAGCTGAGTCAATCCCATGAAATATTGAAACAGGAGATTGCAAGAAGCCAATCCCAAGT
>JAMLFT010001458.1:12231-30674 GCA_026544285.1 Pachyrhizus erosus
TAGAGGGGGTAGGCTTTGTTGACAAAAATGGGATACCATTATCAGGTTGGTCCAGCAATGTTGATCTTTCTTCATTTGATGACGCAGATGAAGAATCTTTGATGGGAATTAGCCATCAGCATGGTTCCTTAGATGAACAAGATGCAGCTTATATAGGTGAGATACTCAAGTGTGTACAGATGGTCGCAGATGCAATGGAGGCCCTTGTCAAAAGGATTTTATTGGCTGAGTCAGAAACTGCAACAGAGAAGGAAAAAGTAAGTATAAGTCAGGAAGAAGTTAAGCGGAAGTCTACCCAGTTAGAGAGCATGTCTATGAAATTAGAAGAGATGGAGTGTTTTGCTTTGAATACAAACAGTATTCTGAATGAGATGCGGCAGAGAGTTGAGGACTTGGTGGAAGAAACAACCAGACAGAGAGAGCGGGCTGAGGAAAATGAAGAAGAGCTTTCCAGAGTGAAGCGGGAATTTGAGTCTCTGAAATCATATGTTAGTGGTCTAATCACAGTAAGAGAAACCTTGCTTTCTTCAGAGAAACAATTCCGAACTATTGAGAGGCTGTTTGAAAAGTGAGTATATTACATAGTTTATAATCAATATGCTATCTTTACATGTCTTGATAATTATCTGATGTTTGATGTATACATCAAGTGCTTGGGTTATATGCTTCAGTACACTTCCTGCTTCATTTTTATGCTTTATATATGATTTATTTTATGTTTACTTGGTGACATGCTGTCACATTGATTTTCATTGGATCAAATGTTCTACATTTTGTAAAATAATGTTATCCTTTTTGTGGGCGTGGATAGGATTTTCTGTATGCACATGACCAGGGTCTATCTTGGACTCTTATAATAGAAGCAAAAGTTCATATAACTCAAATAATCTGGGAAACCTTTAGTGACATTAGCTACTGCTGAACTTGGTGCTATTGACAAATGTATAATTATTCAAGGTTCAATTAAGATCTAATGATATTCTTGTTTATAATTATTTGTATTGTGATTTGGTTACCAGTAATGTTTTTGTCTGAACGAAATATCATTTTCTGACACATAATAACTCTGCTATTGTAGTGTTGTTTCATTCAGGAGGATGTCTTCCGTTTTCTCTTCTGCTTGACTCAGTCACATCTATACCATTTCTCCAAGTTTCTTTCTAAAAACAGCAGCATTTAATTAATCTAAGTGTTGTTGGTTTTATTATAAAAATATCATTTTAATGGAATGTGTGCATTTTCCTGCTACTCTCTGTGCAATAGCAAACTTAAAATGTAGATCATTTATTTTTCTGAGTGTAATTACAGCTCCATTTGAATAATTGTTGTTTGATTGACATTAGCTACTGATTTATAAAATTATAATATTTTTATTAGGTTTTGGGTTTAAATTACAGTATGTGTATAGCATTGGTGCTTTAACTAGGTAATGCTTGAACACAATCCATTCACCTTAAATGCATTTGGGCGTCCTTATCATGGCCGATGCAGCATGTTCTACCCACAAAGGCACAAATGGTTCTTAAAAAATTTATAGAGTGGCATTGCATACCCATTATAATGAAATGTCAATTAGAGTGTCCCCATGGGCCTTGCTCACATGGTTTAAACGTTTGCTTGCAAGTCTTCACAAAAGGTGTTAATTGAAGCACAAGTTTTTGGTCCATAAGCCTGTTATTAGGTCAGTATAACTTACGTCTTGTGGTGGGGTGGTGGTAGCAAGTGATGTCTAGTTGTGAACATCCACACATTTGCATACTGATGGAGTAAAACATTTATTAAATTCTCATGTACAATGTTCATTTATACCTCTGATATGTATTGCCTGATGTTCCTCTGGAGCAGGCTAGTTGCAAAGACGACTCAATTAGAGGGTGAGAAAATGCAGAAAGAGACTGAAGTTCAGAAACTGATGGAAGAGAATGTCAGATTGAGTGCACTGCTGGACAAGAAAGAGGCTCAACTTCTTGCATTGAATGAACAATGTAAGGTAATGTGCTTGAACGCTTCAAATATGTAAGTGCCAATGCACGTGACAGATTGGAGGCATCTAAGTGATGCTTCACTGGTTAAAGAACTTGATCAAAGTCCTCTCATCCAGAAGAGGCACTAATGAAGGGTTTATCCATAAACATCATTGATGCCTTAAAAAAAATTTCTGGTGCCATTTATTCTTGTTAAAGTTCAACGCAGAAAATACTTGTGCTTGGAATGTAAACTCGGCGTGCTCCTTCACGGGGAAGAAAAAATGAGAATGAGGTGTCTCTTTTGCTGTAAATGTTGGAGATGAATCACGAACCTCACAACATTGATTTTAATGTCTATTACCGTCAAACATTAGGTGAGTCATTTCAATCAACTTGTAATTTTTTCGATTAATATATAAATTTGAAATTTCTTCAACTTAAGTAGAAGTATTTGAGTTTACTTCACAAGGTTATAGTATATTTTTTAAAACTTTAAGTAGTGTTTAGGTTATAATTTATTATTCATTATTTTATTTTTTTCCTCAATATATTAATAAAAATTTTATTAAATTAATCATTTTGAGCCTATTGTTTAAGGTTTTTTAGCAACAGAATGACTTTTTTTTTAAAACATATTTTATTTTAGTTTCGTATGTGTTTGCTACAATTTTTTAAAATATTCAGAAGTTGCATTGAAGTTTGAACTTATAGTCTCATATATACTACTTGTCGAATTTTATTTTTTCTCTCAAATTTAAAATTGATCTTTTTATTTTATGTAATTAAAAAAATTAATCTCTTTATTTAAATTTCATTAAAGACTTTGTAGCTTTTATTTACATAACTAACATATTATAATTTGTTTACATGATAATTTATTTTGATTTTTTATTTTAATTTATATATATATATATAGAAAGTTTAAGTGAGTTAAGTTTCGGGGACTCACCATTATGTGTATTTTTTTTTAAATATTAATTTCAACAATATTTGAATATTTAGGCAAAGAGATTGAAATAAGTTTTTTTTAAAAAAAAATAAGAATTAAAAAGATTATTTAATATGAGAGATTAAAAATAAATTTACACTAAATTTAAGAAATTAAAAATATATTTAAATTAATTAATTTTATTATATGGTAATTAATATTGACTCTACTTAACAAAAATGTTAAGGGTTAACAAGAAAAAATGAACTAAAATTTAAAATTAAAAAAATTGGTTATTCATGTGTAATTTTTATATTATATCAAGAAATATTTTTTAACTTCGTCAAGAAATTTTTGTGTATCATATTTTATTTGTGTAAGCATTGTCATGATTTAACAAGAAGATATTAACTTGTAGCTAATACATGCACTCTTCCAACTTTATTTTATTTTTAATATATCTTATTAGATTAGTCAAATGTGTGAATTTTTTGAATTTTACTTTTGAGAACAACAATGATACCTTTAAGAATAGATAAAAATGATTATCTGATTCATCTTAGAAATAAATTTCACATATTTTAATCAGACTAGGTATGAGGGTTAAAGAATATTTTTGAAATATCTCAATTCATGCAACTAGTTTAAACCTTCCATCTGTGATATAGTGCTTATACACTTCAAAAAGATAGTTGGAACCTTTCAGCAAATGAAATACAAACAAATTTTACTTGATAATTACCATTTTTTTTTTTAAACAAAACATATTCTATATAACTATCATGTCCTTTGTTTTAGAAATATAGTCCATACTTATTTTTGTTACAAAATAATCTTTGAATGTACTAAACATATTACATAGGTTTAAATAAAATTTTGGTCCTCTTATTTTTAAAAATAAGTAAATATTTTTGTTTTAAAAATCTTAAAATATGAACATATTAACATACTTCATAAATTCATCACAAAATTTCCTTTTCACATGATCATAGAAAAAGTTTTTATTGCATTATTTTCCATTATTATATAAAATATAAAGTGAGAGAAGATGGAAAGAGATGTTTTTTAAAACTAATTATCATAATTGCACTTTTATAAAAAACTGATGTAAAAATATTTTAAAAATTGAGTTTCAACTATTTTATTTTCATTTAATTAAATACACTTGGTTTTAAAATTTATTTATTTTTATTAAAATAAATATATATTATTATATGTCATAATGTTTCATATTTTTTTTGTCCTTAAAAATTTTTTGAATTTTTTTTTGTTCATAATCAAATTTTTAAGATTTTTGTCTTTATATTTTTTTGTCTAATAATAATTTAATCATTGTTATCATCTAACAACATTAATAAATAACATAATAGTTAAATGTCACATCATCAAAAAATTAAATAAAATAGTTAAACATAATTTTTTTAAACTACATTTTTAATTACTCATTTATTTAAATTAATTAATTGTATAAGACTAATACATAATAGATTAAAAATAAAATTTATTGAAAATAATTAAATATAATTATTTCCTTAGAATCATTATAACATAACAAGTAATCAAATTATTAAAGTAATTATTATATCATTAACTAACATTGTTATTGAATAAAAGATACTGAAACTATGTTTAAAAGAAAAAAAAATTAAAATATTAAAAAAAATTATTTAAAGACTAAAAATAAAAAAATTTAAAAAATTAGAGACTAAAAAAATATCAAATCCTATATAATATATTAATATTTCTATTTAAAATAATATTATTTATAAATAGGTTTATTTGTCAAGATTAAATGACTTTTCTAGAGGTTCATAACTTAAACTATCAAAACAAAACAAAGTCTTTAAAAAGTTTGAATTTGATGTTTTTACTGAAAAGGCTAAGCCTTAAATGGTTAGATCTTATAATTAAAGTTGTGGAGGTTTACGGAGGTCGAAAGCAAACCTTGACCATAGCTGACACAACTGCGTGTTCGATTTAAAACGAAGGGGTCATCGCCCATCGAACAACCAACCACATGCCTTCCACGTGTGCGTTGCCAGAATGAACAAATATTTAAGAGCCAACATCCAAGCCATGCATTGGAACTCCATTTTTCACTCCCTCTATTTGTTTTTTACTTAGTCCTTCACTATCGCACCTTATCCACACTCACTTTATAGTTCTTCATTAATCTATTAATAAAATATGTAAATTGTGAATAAAAAAATCTATTAATATTTTTTTCTAAAAAAATATTTCTTTATTTTGACTTTCTTTTCTCTTGAATTTAAAAATATTTGGATCTTTTTATATAATTAGAATATTTGGATTTTGACGCAAGGACTATTGCCTACTGGATAGACAGAGCCAACAATCCAGCGATGCTGGACATAAAAATACTTCTCAGAAGATTAAAAATTACCTTTTTTCTTCTAAAATAATACAATTTTTATATTTAAAAAATATTTTAAAATATTATTAATATTTTTAATTTTTAATAAATAAAAAAAAGTGTTATGCGAAAACCGAACAACTGCCGAGGAACCAAAGCAACGCAAAGGCACTATCTCGTTGTATGAATTGGGTTGAGTACGACTAGTGAGTGCCTTCAATTTCTTTCTAAAACCCTAAACCTTATTTTCCTGATTTGTGTATTCTGAATTTGAGAAACAAAAAACAACACAGTCAATTGGCAAATGTCTCAGTCTAACCCGTTACCACTCAAGAGACAAGGTGAACACTCGTCCGATGATGGCGCCTCTGCCATTAAACCTTCTCGCCTCAAAATCGCTATACCCTCTGAGGATTCCGACAAGAAGGTAACCCTTTTAGGCTTCGATCAGCAATTTTTTCAACCCTAATTGTGCCTGCTTGTTCCTCTGCTTCTTTATTATTTTTACCTTCTTGGGTTTCTTTTCCCACATTTTGCTTATTGGGTACCGAGTTTTCCCCTAAAAATTTCATTTTTTATTTAGAATGCGAACAGGAGGCTCAAAGATGTTGAAATTTGTGTCCCAATAGTGTATGGGACCATTGCATTTTATCTTGGAAGGAAGGCCAGTGAGTAAGTTGTGTCTTTGTTCATTTCCCTTTTACTGTTATGGGTCACTGGATTTGGCTGTAGTCTCTAATCCTTCTATGCTTCCAGGTCTCAGTCACATAAGTGGACCGTGTATGTACGTGGAGCATCGAATGAAGATCTTGGGGTGGTGATTAAGCGGGTTGTGTTTCAGTTGCATCCTAGTTTTAATAACCCCACTAGAGTTGTTGAGTCACCCCCTTTTGAGTTATCAGAATGCGGTTGGGGTGAATTTGAAATAGCCATTACCCTCTATTTCCACCCTGATGTCTGTGAAAAACAGTTGGACTTGTGAGTTTCAGTTGCTTGTTTTGGGGTCGTCATATTTTGCTGATTGAATAAACCATCAATTTTCAACCTTGAACTATTACTATTTTCTCTTCTAAGCCTCCCTTGAAGTAATAAAACTACTTAAGTAATCTTTAAAGTAACTAACGTTCATCACTTTAGTCCCTCAGTTGATGTATTTTAGTAAAATTTAGGGACTAATTTGAAAGATTTTTCTTTTCTGGTAAGTGAGGGACTATTTAGCATGATTTTTAATACATTATTTTTACTTTAGGACTACTTAAATAGTTTGTTTTACTTTAGGGACTATTTTGGAGAGTAATACATCAGGCATGAAATTTGATGGTTTACTCTTTGCTGATTACTTGGATTTGGGAATTGGAAGATTGCATTTTTTGAATAACTTATGTTAATGATTTTGTGGTTATAGGTATCACCATTTGAAATTATATCCAGAAGATGAATCTGGTCCCCAGTCTACGAAGAAACCTGTGGTGGTGGAATCTTATAACGAGATTGTTTTCCCTGAACCCTCGGAGTGTCTTCTTGCACGTGTACAGAATCATCCTGCTGTTAATGTGCCCAGGCTTCCTGCTGGCTTGAATTTACCAAGTCCTGGTACCTTCTTTTCAATGTTATTCCTATTATTATTTTAAATTTTTACCCCTTTAGGTTTATTCCTTTAAGCTTTCCTTTGTTTTGGTTTCTGCAGTACCAATTGATACTATGAATGATAAGGAGAGAGGTGACACCAAAGATCATCCTCTAAGCCAATGGTTCTTGAACTTCTCTGAGGCTGATGAGCTCTTAAAACTTGCAGCAGCTCGCCAGCAGGTTATGGTTTCTTTATTTAATTATTCTATCATGCCTCTTTATTTAACTCGGTAGTTTCAATCGTTAGGGATTTATTAATGGCTTTTATTCTGCATTAGTTTTGTGTAGATGCTATGCCGCTTTATTTTCTTCCTTAACGTAATATTTTATGCAGCTATGGGGATTGCTTTCTGAAGTAAATATAATCTATTCACTGATCCATTTCTGATGTGCAAATGCAACTAATCAAGATAATCTTCTAATGAGATACTTTTTTTTTTGTCTGCATTCTTCTTGTTTTTAATTTAGGAGGCTTTTATTGGATGGTGAAACCTAATGGATTAGTCCGTGGTTTTCACCAAATGTTTTATATGTTTGGCACTGTTTTGGATGCATATGTAGTGAGCACGAAGTTAACTACTCCAGTTGCACATGTGGGCCTCTCTTGTTGGTCGAAAGCATTTTTTAAAATGCTTTACTAATGTGCTGCTATTGAATTGTTTAATCTTTTTAGAGTTAGTGGAGATTTTTGTGCTGACTGTGTTTACCATGTCCTAGGTGCAAGCTCATATTGTAAAGCTGCGAAGGCAATTAAGTTTGGTGGAAGGACTACCTCAACTGTCTAAACCACCCTCTGGTTATGAATGTACATGATTTTATTTTAGAATTTTTTGGGCTTCCCCTTTTGGGTCAAACTTGGAAGATTCATGATGAATTATGTATATATGCGTATAGTCTTCCTTGTAGGTTGTGTTGAATATTTTTATCTGTAGCAGCAAAAAGATTACAGTTTTTGAAGAATGGACATGATCCTGGGCATTTATGCTTAAAATCTTATTTGGTTATAGATATGTGCATTAGTTGTACTTTGAGGAGTATGATATTTTTTATCTTAAACTTATATTTAAATCTCCTGTTGCTTTAATCATTTGAAAACCGAACATGGATGATTATTAACAAGTGTAAAGTTATTTAATTTTACGCTTAAATTGACTCAATATTGATGACTCAGTGCATCTAACTTCTCATGTGAAGTTATATGTGAAAAAAATCCGTATGCAATAAATACAAGTTTTCTAGAAGGAGCATTACTGTAGAACGTTGCCAACAGCTATGTAGAAGCTTCCTTGTACACGGTAAGAGACATTTGTCAAATGTCAACTCCTCTTGCAATTTGGTCTCTTGGTAAAGGGGAAGACCTAGGCTCAAAAGTAGAGGCAAATAAAAAAAAAACTTAAATAATTTTTATTCCTATAAAATAGATAATTTTTTATTTTAGTTATTTAAAAAAATTTATTTTAATTTTAGTCTTTATAAATATTTTTTTTAGTTTTTGTTATTAAATAATAATATTAAATAATGATATAACAATAATAGTAATAATTTATTAACTTGTTATATCATTAAGAAATCTTACAAAATAATTATGTATAATTTTTAATAAATTATATTGTTAAATTTTTCTTTAATTAGTTTGACCATTAATTATTTTGAATAAATAAAATTTTTTAAAATAATTTATTAAAAATTACATATGATTATGACTAAAATAAAAGATTTTAAATTTTACATATGCTAAAATAAAATAAATTTAAAAGAATAAAATATAAAAAATATTTTATTTATTTGAGACTACAAAATTATTTAAACAAAAAATAAATAAAGACTTAAATAAATAATGTGTTTTTTATTTTAATGTTTTAAAGTTTTTTTAGTCTTTTAAATATTTTGTTTTTTTTGTTTTAATCTTTATTATTAAATAATAGTATTAACTAATAACATAAAATAATACTAATCCATTAATTTGTCACATTCAAAAAGTTTGATAGAACAATTATATATTTTTTTATAAATTATATTTTTTAAATTTTTCATCAACTAGTCTAACATTATAAATAATTTTGAATAAAAAATAATTTAAAAACATAATTTATAAAAAAATTATAATTACCTTGTCAAACTTTTTAATAACATAACAAGTTAATAAATTGTCAATGTCAATCAAAATAAAAATATTTAAAAAATTATTATTTTACATGAACTAAAATGTTATCTAAATCTAAAATGAACCTCCTATTTATTTTTGAAGAAGTTTCGTGAGAAATAATTTTTAGTTTCATGAGAATCTAAAATTAAAATTTTGATTTATCATTTTTATATCTATTTTAAAAAATAACATTTTTAAGAAAAAAAAAACTTTTTGAAAATATTTCTTAGGTAGGTTCCACAAAATCATTATCATGCGAAAGCGAGAATCTTACTTTTTTAAATTAAATTTTTTTATTTTAGTAAAATTAAAATTACGTTATTCTTATTAAATTATTTAATGTGATAAATGATTAAAATAATTAATAAAAATATTAAATTAATTTTTATTATAAGAAAACTTACATAAATATTTTTAACAATATTTATCACTAATAAGTACATTTATTTATTTAAAAAAATCACGATTTTTGGAGTTGAAATTGTTTTTATACCAAACTCTTCTAGTGTTTCATGATTGTCAGAAACTCTAACAATCGTGTGATAAACTGCCACATAATCGACCACATGCCCCTTAGTGTTGGAGAGCACCCCATCCACAACACATAATTACTTTTTAATCAAAGCTCACTAGCAACGGCTGAAACACAAGGTAATCTAAGATTTTACTTTAGGTTAGTCAATAAAAAAACTTATTTATTATTTATATAACTTTGATTTGACTTAATGCTAACAGTGGTAATTAGTATTTGCTTACCACCAACGCTTTTACTTAAAAACTAATTAGCCATTAATTTTAATTGAATAAACTAATTAAAAAAACTATCTTAGACTTAAAAATATGTTTGTTCAGCCACAAGCTAACTTGGCCCGTGCTAAACACACTATGTTGATTTGTTGACCAAACAAAAAAAATCCAAGTGGTGCGGTGGTATATGTTACTAAGTATATAGTCTATGCAGTATACACATAAGCACTTTATTGTCTCTGGTTCAATTCCATACGGTTCCAAAAGTTCTTACGCTAGCAAGCATACTCCAACACAGGCCAGCTCAGTAAGCAAATACGAGTTACAAATTTACAAAATTGAGAGGGGCCAACTTTCTCCTCATAAACAGAGAAAAATAAGGACAGGTAATTATTAATCTGAAAATTAAGGGCACTCCAAGACATATATATTTAAGGAAAATTTGAAGAAAATATAAGCAAGTTAGCCAACCAAGAAGGTGAGAAGGACTTCTTAGGCTCTGGGAGAGTCAACTTCGTGACTCCCTTTCTTTTTAGAGAAAAACCATCCTATCAATGGCATCAGTGGCTTCCTCTTAGCCTTCTTAACAGAAGGAGATCTCCCAAGCAATTCACCCTTATTAGGAATAACTTGAGCAAGTGCATGAGGACTAGCGAATTTCACGTATCTTCTTTTTTGGAACTCTTCTGCTTTCTCCTCATCACTACTTTGTGTTTTGATTTCCGCATTGGTTGCATTTGCAATGAACTTTAGGTCTTCAATCTCTGGATCATCCCGTCGCTGCAGCAACCTTAGCTCTCTTGCTTTTGTGTCTTCTAGTTCTTTCTTTGTTTGTTCCAGTTCCTTCTTCAGGGACTTGATGCGCTGAACCAACATGCTAGCTTCTTCTCTAGCTCCCTCAAGGTTTTGCTTTGTTTCTTCCAGCTCAGTTGCCATTGCCCCACTTCTTGCATTTGAACTCCCACTTCCACTCGCTTCAACTCGCATCTTATTCATTCGAGACACATAATCAGAAGAAATTTAATTAACTAACTTTTTACATTTGCTTCAATTTGGAGCTAATTAATATACTTAATCTTTTTAAGGCTAGACACATAATTATGACAATATTTTCACCAAGGCAATAACATTAATATAGAAATAGAAAACAATTCATGTTCTGTAACAGTGCAGAGAGTTTTTAGACTGTTATCTAATTACAAATTGATATGTATGATAAGTTTATTAACTTACACTTGTTATGATTTTCTTATTGATTGATGATACATACATAAAGGTAAACTCATATAGAAAGAGATATGTGAGAACCTCCTTGAGCTTGTTGGCATAAATTTCCCCAACTAGTACTTTTTCTCCAAACAACATAACCGCTTCTTTAACAGACTTGAATGGGGCACGAGTGTCAATCTCTGCGCGTTCCATGATCACCATTCCACCACCTTTCTTGTCCATGAACGTTTTTTCTTGAGCTAACTAGTTGCCAACTTGACCTCAGTTGGTGTAGAAATTAAACTATGATAGAATGACAAAGTAGCTAATAACGATGGTAAGAAATGTATGAGTGAAAGTCTCAAGGCAAAGCCTCATTTAATACAACAGATGAGGGGACTAGTCTTCTTAAGGTCATTAGTAATGGGTATTGGTGGTGTAATAATTGACTAACTTGAAAAGAAACTTAGTAGAATCACAAAACCTTTCTTTTCTTCGCGTCCACTTCACTGGTATTTCGTTAATTGAAGTTGACAAGGGTGGTTGGACTGTCTTGATAATTTAGTTAGTTCAATCTATATGATATCGAAATTTTGAGAGCACCCTTTGGAGCCTTGATTAGGACTTGTCTCCTTTCAACTAAAGACACCATAGCATATCGTTTATGGATCCATTTCAGGCACTAGTGGAGCCCATGTAAATTTTCTGAAAAAAAAAAAAACAAATAAGACTCGGCCATGTTCATGTACTTAAGGAGGAAAGTTTTTTTTATCAGAGTGCTACGTCCAAATTGCTAATTAAATAAGGTATCCAACACCCTCTAGTTAGACCTACTTCCAAATTTTAACATAAAGATACTGCTATTATATTTGTTAATACCTATAAACAAGTTTTAAAATAAAAAATTGAAGTATATTTTGAAAAAATATATATTTCACCATCTTAAACCTTCACTAAATTACAAACAGTAAAAAAAGTAAACCAACTTGGGTTTGGCTGAAGAAACTAATTCTTCACAACGTCGTAAATCAAGTTAGGTTCGAATTCTTACTCAAAGATATGTTTATATTTAGTTTCCAATAACAAAATTGTCTCATAAAGATATGTGTGGGGTAAAATAACAAAAAAATATTAAATCCTTCAATTTATTCTATTAGATTAAACTATTTTTCATAACCAATCATATTTCAATAGTAATTAATTAACTA
This sequence comes from Pachyrhizus erosus, assembly GCA_026544285.1. Classification (NCBI taxonomy): domain Eukaryota; kingdom Viridiplantae; phylum Streptophyta; class Magnoliopsida; order Fabales; family Fabaceae; genus Pachyrhizus; species Pachyrhizus erosus. The sequence continues at coordinate 24,440 of JAMLFT010001458.1, forward strand.
ACTAAAAAAATTTATTTTTTTAGTCGGTCTAATAATACTGAAAATAATATTTAATGATATTAAAAAACTAAAAGAGATTCTTAAAATACATTAGTTAAAATATAACCATTTGTAAAACAATTGTTTTTCATTTTTCTCACAAATGACAAAGTTATTTTTCTTAAATCATATAATACAGTAATCAGTCTTGAGAAATAATTATTCTTGAGTTAGAAGATTTTTTTTCTTGAATATCTTTCATTTCTTCCTTAAATATCTTTCATTTCTTCCTTAAATATCTAAGGTTGTGTAAATAGATGTCCAATCAATTTGCATAATAAAATATGATATGAAAAAATTAAATAAGAGAATAAAGCTTAACATAAAGACAAACAAATCACAAATTCATTAAAACGTCAAGGATTATGCCTAATTCTATAAACAAAAATGCCTACCTAAGTATAACCAAAAAAGAAGAAGAACAAACATTCAAATGAGAGAGATAAGGAAAAGAAGAAAAAGATAATTGTTTTGCTCATAAGTTATTGTCTCCTGTAGGATTCAACATTTAACGATCTCTAAAAATGCCTATTTATACCTAGGTACAAAAAAGTCTAAGCCCAACTAAAATAAAAAAATTGCAACATACAAATGTTGTCACACATCAACGGTCATGATGGGTTCCACAACCAAGTTAGGAATCCTGTTGTTAACAATAAGTAAGTTTTCTTACAATGTTTATGACTGAGTCCACAACTAAGTCATGGACCTTGGTACCAAAAATATCTAAGTTGTCTTTCCTTAGTTTTCTTAAGTTTTCTTTATGCTTCCAAAATTGTGATAATTCCTTTGTTCAATCTAAGCTCTAACAAGTTTCTAATTGTCCTTCTCTTGGTTTTAAACCTCTCCAAGTCTTCAACATTTAAGTTTCAAGGCTAAATCATCCAATAGCAAACCTCCCTAAAATAAAAATAAAAAATACATGAAAAGCACTGAAGAGTCTTAAGTGATAAAACCAAGAGAAACACTAGTAGAACTAGTCCTGGTCAACACATGCAATCCTACATAAAAACATCATACAAAACATGACAAAATGCAATGCGTCAATTAGATGTGTTTAGTATTTTATGTTTTATCTTGTATTAGAATCTTTTGAAAGAACAAGAAACACTATAAAGGATATTAAATAGTGTGTATGTGCTTTGTAAAATCATTTCACAAAACAACATTTTGAGCAAGTTAAAAATATCATCTCAATGAAGACGCTTGAATGAAGAAAGAACAAAAATGAATACAAACTTTTATATTCAACACAAAGGGTTCCACTAACCATGTTGGTGGTTACAAACAAGTATTCTTCTATATCACTTCTAGCAATAACATATACAATCTTATTCCTAATATTATAATCTCGAATATTCTTTAACATTAAGCCTATTCAAGCTTTCATAAACAAAAGAAATCAACTTATATAGTGAGAATATATAAGTTTAGCACAAATATAAATTAACTTTGCAATGCAAATAATAAAACTATTTACGCTTGTAGGAATTTTCATTTGGTGAAAGCAAGGTTAAGAAAAAAGAGATTTAAGAATTTGTTTAGTATAACTTAGTCTATTCTCTTTAGGTCTTGTTTTTATAAGCTTCTTAAGAAACGAAGGTTGAGAGCATATAAGCTTTAATTTTTTCCCATTAGGTGTTTGCATTAGATGCATGAATAGCTTTTTCATGTTACTTCTCCATTCATGTCTTCTTTACAAGAGAGAGAATGTGGTTGTCTTTTCTTTCCAAAATGTAATTACCAATTTCTGATGAGCAAAGTGTTTTTCTTATCATTTCTTTTTTCATTTACTTTCCTAGTATTATGCCTCGACTTGCGCTTTCTTTTGTTTAGAAGTTTTACTCACACTCAAAATATCTTTCTTTTCATTAAATGTTAACATATTTAAACATTAGAGTATTTTTTAAGTAGAAAAAAATATATTAGCTAAGGTTATATAAAGTAGAACTTCTAAGTGTGAAATATTAATGAAAACAAACATTTTTAGTAAATAGCTTAAAGACATGCTCTGAGATAAATACTAGAAAACTTAAGTGATACTTATTTACATGTAAATGCATTGGACACAAGTTTTCTTAAGAAAAATAGTGTACAATACTTCCTAACAATGTGTTGGACACTAAGTTTTACAAAAACCTTGGACACTAATTTTCAATAACATGTTAGGCACTATTTTAAAAACATTATTTTCAATGCATATAAGTTAAAACATTTATACTTATTTTCCCATTGGACAAAACAGTAATTTGTATAGCTCGAATAACATTATTAGTCAATCAAAGTTTAATCATCTTTATTATCATCAAAATTATGAGATTATACAAATTTTATATAACATTTAAACACAAAATCAATTTAACATTTTCTACCAAGAATGCCAATAATAATATAATTATTTATTGAGTATTATTTATATCTTTTTCTCTTTAGAAAATTATATCAAATATTCTTTTTTATTAAACTTTTTCAAGTTTTAAGACATCACTAAAAAATGCTTATAAATTAATATCACAAGACTATTGTCTAAAATGACATATAAAATATGCTAATAACTTATACACTTAGGTAGTGATTATTAAGCTACAAAGAATATTCACAAAAGACATATTATTATCACTTCAATTTATGTAATAAGTTTTTTATTCTTGTACTAGTTCTTGTATACTTTTACAAATAGCTAAAAAGTGTTTGTTACATTACATTGAAACTTTCTTATTTTATCGTGCAAATTTGAATGTTGGTGTATTCAATATTGCACTTAATGTCTTCATTAACTTGTCATGTAGGATTTGATAAAGCATATTATTATTTATTTTTCTAATATACTAGTGTCTATAAACTATTTTATATTTGTCTTATCTACTTATGGGCAAAATATTTGAATCTTCTCATATAAGCTTCTAAGCTTATATTGATAAGTTATCTTTCTTGATGGATTGTTTTCTTATAAGATGGAGTAATTTAAGCACTTAGACAAACAAACTTAACTACATATGACCTTTATGTACTTGAATTTATGTAGACTTGTTAAGATGACTAGTATGACAAAAATTGTCTTTTCTATTTAAACATATTTTTATATTTTATTTGTTGTCATTAAAATGTAAGAACTTTAAATTATTTATTGATCTAGTAATTTTTCCTTAAGTATTTTTAAGGTTAATAAAATTTAGGTTTAATACATTAATATGTCACTAAATTTTTTGAATTTTTAACTAAGTCCATAAACTAAAAACAATATAATTGGGTCATTGATCTTCTATAAAAATAGTGTGTGTGTGTGTGTGATAATTGTATCTACTGTCAATAGAAGAATATTTATAACTTAAGTGACTGTCTCAAATAGACAATACTAGGGTATATAACCATAGGATAGAAGATGAAATATGGAATTGCGGAAGTCTAAGCGAATGTAATAATTCAGACAAAGGTTGAATGAAACTTAATTGATGGTTGGTCAATTGATATGGAATGAAGTCATCAAAGAAATAGTATCTTTGAAATCGAATCAAGTACCAAAAGAAGTCAATGAATGTAAGTGGGAATAGGTGGATGATTTAAAAACATACGAGTGGGAATTAAGAGTGGAGATTGTGTGGGTTGACCATAAAAGGTACCTGAGAAATGTACGCAAGCTTAAGTGAGTTCTTGGGGGTAGATAAGGTGCCAAGTTGTGAGCAGCCCGAAGATAAAGAGTGTCACAAAACCAGCTTGGCATCCTCGACAAAACGAAGCATTACTAAGATTCAATTGAGAATATCCTCGATCGAGTACTAAGCAGGATATGTACTCCTAATCATTGACCTAGAAAGCAGACTTGGATTTTATTGACACACTCGTGTAAGTCCTCTCGAAGTTAGGAGAATTGAAGGCTATGAAGGACCTTAAACAATTAGAAATTGTAATTAGGCACGAACAGTAAGATGAGAGTACACGATAGTTAGTGCATTTTATATGTGTATATAAGGATAGAAGACTCGCTCTTACATCTTCCTTCTTTTTAGATGACCAACAATTTCCGTCTATTTTTTCGTCTGATGATCATTTCTCTAGAAGGAAGCTGGACGCATGATCTTGTTTTTGAGAATGATACTTTTACAGGATATGTGAGATTTTCTTTTCTATCTTTAGAGATAATACCACATGGGCAAGTTTCCCTTATCGATCTTCCAGTCATAATGACGTAAACCTTACCTCCTTGTCACATGGGAATCCCACCAAATGTTCCAACTGCTCCATAGCACTCCTAACTTTTCACAAATCCCAACAATCCTACTACCAATGAAGTTCACAACTTAAAGGGGAAAAAAAGACTTTAGAGGAAGAAGACCCCTCTAAATGTCCTGGATGCCACATAGGGGATTATAAGTAAAAATAACACCTAGTTGATTAGTATCCTCTTGTTTTTAGATGAATATATAAATATTAAATATAATTAATATTTTGAGTTGTATTACATATAGTTATACTCTTAACTTTATTAATATATATCCATTTAAGGTTTTATTGTCAATCATATGATGTGTGGATGATATGGTGATAAATAAATGTTCATAAATTGTAACTCCCTAGCGATTAGTGTTTTAAATCTTATTCTGTTAATTAAAATTGAAATAAAATTCTTGAAAAAATTAAAATTTTACTAAAATTAGAGAAGTAAAAAAAAGTGTTACAACTTTTATATAGAGAGAGATAATTAGGCTATATTTTTAAACAACAATATAAATAATAAATATTTTAAATTATATTTTAGTGTATATGTTTATGTATTAGGTTTATTAATAACTAGTTTTTATTTAGTAATATATTTTTAATATATATATATATTTACAAACACAATGAGAGAAATACATAAATATGAAAAGTCATATATTTCATAATAATATATTATATTTATTAATAAAGTTTGAGAATACAGTAAATAACATCATTTAATTTTTATATAGATATTTCATTAATATCATTAATCATAAATACATACATTATTAAATATTTATATTTAACAAAATTTGTAATTAATAATACTATTAAAATTAATGATATATTAATCTTTAATATATAGACACACAAAATAGTACGGTGACTTGTGTAATACACAAGTTTGTAGTTATATTTCAAAATTATAAATTATTATTTTAATTTATTTATTGTATATATTGTTTAATAATTATAAAACATAAAAATTTTAATTAATCGAAGTTTCAAGAAAAAATTTAATACACCATAGATTGTTGTTTATAATTGAAAAAAATTGATAACATATTTTATAAATTAGTAAATAACGAATTTATTAATAAATTTTTTCCATTTTTCCTATCAAGATTGTGATTTTATCAATTATAGGAAATTGAACTAAAAAAAATGGTACATAAGATATAATTGGAGACTTTGATTCTTATAAATAAAAAAAATATATTCAAAGAAAATAAATAAAATAATACTTATCAATAGAATAAATAATGAAAGGAATAAATAATAAAAAATATTTTTTCACCTATAATTTTTTTCATTGATGATTTATCTTTGTAAAATAGTTACAATAAGTCAAAAATTACACTAGCAATGGGGCATGTAAGAGGTGAATGAAGAAAAAATAATGAAAAAAAAATATTAATTAAAATTATTTTAATTAATTTAAAATTATGTAATTATAATAATTCAAAATAAATTTAATTATCTTGATTTAAATATATTTATGTGTTGATCATAATTAAGTTAATTATTTTAAATAAAAATGTATACTTGTTTTAATAACCTTAGTTATCAGATTTATTTAGTTTTATAAATTAAAATAGATAAAAATAAATAAATAAATATTTTTTACTCAATTGTATTATAAATTTTCACTCATATTTTTTTTTTCTTATTATAGAGTTATATTAAGTGGATAAGTTAATGCAAAAGTAACTTAAAAATAATTATCCATTGTTCTCATAATTATTTTTTTTAAAATCTAATAGTGTTATATAAGCATGTATTATCTTTATTCAATTTAATAGACAATTTAATATATTTATTTAATAAGTATTATAAATAATACTATTTAATACTTATATAATAACTACATCGATAATATTAAATAAATACATAATTACAAATGTGATATTTCATAAATATTGTAATTAATAATAATATTAAAATAATAATATTTTGAATTTAATAAAATAATTAATAATACTATTTAAATGTGTAT
>JAMLFT010001459.1:0-23197 GCA_026544285.1 Pachyrhizus erosus
ATCATCAATAAAATATTATTTAAATTAATACTTATATATATTTTTATTCTTTATTAATATATTAACTTTTATTTTTATTCTCTTTAAAACTTGAGTTTCTATTTATTTTTTATATTACTAAAAAACAAAGATTTTAAGCCTATTATTATAGATTCATTATGATATGTCACATTGAGTTTAAAATTTATTCAATATAAATGTAACACATAAAAATAAACTTACAAAAAAAAACAAAAAATTTTAATTATATCACATTTTAATTTGATAAAAAAATGAAATAAAATAATAATTTCAAATTATTTATAAAAATAATATAAAATAATATTGAAAAAATATTACAAAATTATAAAAAAAATTAAAAAAAATTTAAGCCCCTTTTAGTTGTAGGACTTGGGAAATTTAACCCCGAAAAAAATTCAGTACCAACCTTATTAGTTGATACATTGTAATTATAATTTAAGAGTATTCTTTTTATGACAAACAAGAGTTTGTGATTCAACATATATTGATTTTGCTTTGTAATTTTTAATTATACTCGATCATTTCACCCCAAATATCCAATTCAAGTTAAAAAGAATATGATTTGCATAATTTGTCCAACAACATTTACTCATTTTATTTAAACAAAAATCACTACTAAGTATAGTTATTATTCTATCTCGAGGATGAATTTTTTTTTTAAGTAATAGAATAAAAAATATGTAATGTTTTCAATGATAAATATTCGCAAAGTGTAGGTTAACACAAGTTTGTAATATCTTTATATTTGGATTTATTTTTAATTAATGCACATAATAATTTCAACGGATACTTCTCATTATTTGTTGACTACTTAATCTAATTTCAACCAATATGTTATTATTATATCTATTATAATCATCATCGTAATTCACTCTGCTCACCAATTCTATTCCAAAATATGTTATAAATTTGTAATTTAATAATGATACTTTTTAGCAAACAATTAAAAAAAAATACATAAAAGTTGCTAAGAAATAATTAGTTTTTTGTCTATCCTTTGGATAAAAGTTTCCAACTTTTTCTTATATAATATAATTCGAGTTTAAGCAAAGCAATGAGATTTTAATTTTTTACCACTTGTAATATATTAACCTTGCATTATTAATTGATATGCAAATTAGTAAATTTTATCTTTTCAGTATTATGTTCAAGTTGATATATCAATATAAAAAGATTTAAACTAACATGCTTGAGGAGAAGCTACAAGGAAGCTAAATAGACCATGTTAATTTAGGGATCTACTTCAACCATTACAGTTGTTTTTAATGCTTTAATTTTTAATTTAGTATCTATAATTGCCAAAATTTACCTTTTACTTCTCAAGGTTATAAAACTAATCCATTTTTGTCCTCACACATACAATTCTTAAACATTTTTAGTCTTTATACGCACAATTTTAATCCATTTTAGTCCCAGTATGTTTAGACAATAGTAACTAAAAGAGATGAAAATGGTATGTGTATGGACTAAAAGATAAGAATTGTATAATCATAAGAAATAAATGAGTAATTAAACTTGTTTATTTTTGCTAACTAAAATTGGATCAATTCTTTTAACATGTAAGTAAAGTATTATAGATAAGTTGGTTATCAATAATTAATGCTTTTTAGATATTTAGAGAATTTATATAAAAAATTCAAATTTATTTTATAAACATCTTATGGTGATAAATGGAACACTTTTTCGTATATAAATTATGAGAAAATATAAATTTTTAAATTTTTATTGTTAGTTCAACCTAAATTTTTTTCATATACGGATATCTCTCATTTCAAAACATAATGCAATGCAAAGCTAGCATTGAGCAAAAGTTTTCATAAACATGCATAGTGAGAGCAACAAGGAAGTTAACAGGGGACGTTTCGCAATTGGTTATGTTGTTATTTTAATTTTTAAGTCTGGGTTACTAGCATGCAAAACCATTGCAATGTGAGAAAATTAGGAAAATAATTTATAACGAACCATAATCTGTTAATATATTAACAAAATAAACAATAATAAAATGTTGCCTAACTAATATAAGGGATAAACCTGCTAACAGTTACAATGGTTCTCCCTTACTTTTCTTGTCCAACCACCTCCTTGAAATACTTAAACCATCACAATTCCATTTTATGAGACAAAAATAACCTCACATTTAGCAAATGTATAAATAACCCATTTTTCTAATTTCGTTGTCAATTCTTTTCATCCCATCGAACATTCACACAATCTAATTTAAAGCAAGAGCAATATGGAGAACGAATCCTCAAGTATTAGGAAATTAAAAATGCAAGCTCTATCTATTCTTCAAATGCCTCATTCATTTCAAGAATCTAATGACGCTGCTCTCGTTCCTTTAGGACTCGATAATGATTTCATTGGTGAAAATGAAATTGAAATTAATAACAATGAAAATGTTGAAGAACAACAAGATTTTAGTTTTGTGTGCTTTGATGGTCAAGGAACACTCGCATTTGCTGATGAGATCTTTCACAATGGCAAGATTCGCCCGTCATGCGCTGCTTTTGACCAATCTCTTATTTTTACCAAGGCTCACAACAATGATTCCTTATCTCTTCAACCACCACTGAAGAAGCTCTTTGTAATCGAACAACTCAATAGTTTTTCCTCACAATCAGAAGGTATATCTAAAGGATCGTGCAACGAGACTTCACAAAAAATGACAATAGTTGAAGTTGAAACTTCAAGTAACAAATGCAATAAGAGCAAATCCACAAGTTTCTCAAGAACATGGAGATTGCGAGAAAAAATAAATCTTCGAAGTAATAGTGATGGTAATGATACTTTTATTCTGTTGAATCATTCAAGGTCAATGCCAACAAGGTCTAATGAGACGAAGGAACAAACTATTGTTTCGAATAAAGGAAAGGGTAGGAAATGCAAAGCAACCTTGTCACCTCATGAGAAGTTTTACATGACCAATAAAAAGAAGCAGGAAACCACTAAGCGAAAATCATTCTTGCCTTACAAGCAAAACTTGATTGGGGTATTCACCAATGTGAACAAATTTAGTAGGATCCTTAATGCTTTTTGATATCCCAATTCTAAAATTTGTTAATAGTTTTGGGTTGTTTTATCTACTCATGATAAAACAAAACCTTTTTAGGTAAAATATTCTATGAATAAAGTTTGGTGTTTGTGCCAAAATTATAGTTTGGAAAGATTTTGCTCTTGAAAACAAACAAGAGTTTGCGATTCCTTACACGATAAATACATTTTGTAAATTTTACTTTTGTCCTATATCGACTTACCTCAAATATATGCTTGAAGTGAAAATTATTGTTACGTCAATTTATAAAACATTTTTTCATTTCATTTAAGAAAAGTGTTTTACGTGAATGGTTTTTACGTAGTATGTACCGAATTGGTGGTTACAATATAATTATAATTTGAGAGTATTTTTTTCTCTTGTTGACAAACAATAGTTTGTAATTTAAAAGATATTGATTTTACTTTGTAATTTTTAGTTATGCTCTCTCGTTTCACCCCAAATATCCAATTGACATAAAAATTAATATGTTTTGCATAATTTGTGAAACAAGATTCATTTATTTTATTTAAACAAAAATAACTATTAAATGAAATTTGTATTCTGTATTGAGGACGATATTTTCTGAAGTAGTAAAACAAAAAATAATACTAATATTTTTTTAAAATAAATGTTTTTAAATTTTTAAGAAATATTATTTTAATTTTCTTAAAGGATTGAGATTATAATTTTTGTCCTACTATAATATATTAACCTTGTCTTACTAGTTAAGTATGCAATTGAGTAGTTTTTATTTTTTGTTAAAGTTAACATAAATATTTAAATCTCAAACTAGCATCCTTTTACTCTCTATATGTTTAGACACGGGAACTAAATGAGATAAAATAACATTATATAGGCTAAAATATCTTTTTAGTCTATTATGTTTTCACATTTTTTTAATTTGATTTTTTATGTTTTAAAATTTTCAATTGCATCCTTTGTGTTTTGAAAAGAAAGTCATTTAGTCTTTTTTTTTGTCTTTTTTGTCAAGAAAAGAACTAAAATAGATTTTTTTTTAAAAACATAAAGGATAAAAATAAGAATTTCAAAACATGATGAACTAAAATGAAAAATATAAAAATTTAAAAAATTAAAATAATATTTCATTTTTTAATAATTTTATCATTTTAAAATATAATTAAAAATATCAATAGTATGAAAAATATTATCGTATTTTATAGCATGTTAATGTCAATTGCTTTTCATGCATCAATTAATTTATCTTGTATTAGATAATTTTTTTAATAACTTTTATAATTCTACAAAATAATTAATTTTAAACAAAATTTTTAAATCCACATTTAATATATTTGTGATGAAATTCATAGAAAAAAAATTATTTATAACTTAAAGTTTACATTACTAAATTGATAAAATTAACTCATTAAATAATTAATTAAATATTTTTAGAAAATAAATATAATACTCATATTTCTAAACACAAATTCTTGAGTTAGAGTTACAGACCCACTAAAAATGACTAGCTGACATTTTCGACAAAAATTAATCATTAGTAAAGTTAATAAATATTTATAAAGTAATTAATAAAAAATATGATAATATTTTTTTATACTATTAATATTGATAATTATATTTTTAAAAAGACAAAATTATTAAAATAAAATATTATTTTGATTCTTTAAATTTTTTTATTTTAATATTATATATTTTAAAATTCTCAATTTGATTCTTTATATTTTAAAATTTAAAATTTTATCATTTATGTTTTGAAAGAAATTTATTTTAATTATTTTTTCTTATGGCTAAAAACTGCTAAAAAGAAAACCCACCTCGCGATAGAGTGTAATTAGTAAAAATGAACTTTAGCGGTTTTATAACTGCTAAAAATCCAAAATTTAATTATCATATGATAAATGCTTCCATTATCATATAAATGCTAGTAAACTATTCTTGCGGAACCGCAAAGAGTAATTATATCTTTGGCAACTATTCTTGTGGCCATGCCCTTTCTTGTTCTGTGTATAATTTCCAAAAAAGAATGTTCAAAGTTTTCGACTTTGAGATTGTTTGCATGATGAAGCAAAATGGAGACGCTTTTATTTGGGTTATGGGAACACTCATAAGAACAATGAATGAATCGATTTTGAAAGGAGGAAATGGTGGTCAGCGTGGCGTCGCGTCACTGCCAGAGGTGGAGCATCATAAATCTATGATTTTTCACATGAACAAAATGGGACAAACGACATCGTTTCCGAGTTAGAGGTTAGAGAAAAGGTGCGTAATGTGGAGTATTTGTTGGATCTACAAAGAGTAGAAGGATCATGTTCGTAAAGGAGGAAGACAACCCACGCCAACGATGGTTTTGTGTTGCATTTTATATTTATATATTTTTAATAAAGTTTAATAGAAGGAACTTAGTATCTCTTTCTATTTTCTTCCACACTATTTTTTTTTCTCTATGGATCTATATACTTCTCATTCATCGTTCACTAATCATTCTTATAATTTTTTGAAAAATAATCTATTTATAACATGAGATGAGAGAGAAAAAGATACAAATTTAGTTAATTATTCATTTATCTAATTAAATTTTAATTTTAATCTTATGTTCATAATTTTAATTAGCTGGAGTGGTGATATTGGGCAATGCATGGAGAGCTTAATCTTGCCACATAATTACTTAGATAACAAACTAAAATTTTAGATAATCATAACTTAGATTTTATAAATTTTATATTTCTTTTAAATTTTTTTCTTGGTCTATTTTAATTACTAATTAAACAAACAAATTCCTATTATTCGCCCTCTATAGATCGCGTTAGCCGCCCCTCCTGCCCCCCTTTCTTTTGAAGATATATTTTATGTTTTTTCCTTCTATTCTAACTAACCACATAATTTATTTATACATTATATCAATTAATTTTCTAAAAGTTACATTTTTATTTCAAATTAATAAGATTTATTTTTCTTAACCCATCTCAATGTTAATAACAGCCTTTTTAAATTAAAAACTGATGTTCATAATCACTATAATTTTTAATTTTCTAAAAATTATTTATTTAATCTAATAATTACTAATATTTATTTATAAATTTCAAGTGACTCTAATTAATTATGAAAAATTTATAGAATTTTTAATTAAACACTTAATTAATTAAAACACTCATGTGTTCTCTTTATCTGTTACGTTTAGCTAAAGCGTGGAGCGAAAAACAATTAATCAAGAAAAATCGTAATTTTACGCGTTTTAATCACAAGCACAAAAAATAAAAAAACTATCTAAAGACTTTTCGGCACTCCAGATCTAATGACAGGGCTAGAATATTGAAATTATCATGCAACAAATTTATAAAAAGGATTAATTTCTATCTGATAAAAAAATAGGATGTTACATTTTAAATACACCTTCCTTCCTTGGATCACACAAATCTACGTATGGTAACCTTTCCATTTTTTTCCATTTGATATGCCATTGTTTTCAAACATCAAATCCAGTTTTAGTACCATACACACTGCAAAAATTCCAAGTGTCATTTATGCTATTTGAGGTTTTCATTTAGTTTAAGAATCTATACATTCGTCTAATGTTGTTTCAAGAATCCTCCTAAAACAATAGATGTGACAAAGCAAAAATCGAATAAGAAAAATCTCAAGGCCTGATTATTTTGAGAAATTAATTTTTGTTTTTATTTTCTATTTCATTTTTAATTAAACAAATGATACATTGTTTTTATTTTTTTTCTATATTAAAAAATTTACACAGAAAACAATAAAATGACTTTTTATTGTGTTTTATTTCACTATTTTTCTATACAATTTTTTAAAAATAGAAATCAGAAATGGAAACAGAAAATACTTTTCAAAAGAAAAGCTACCGAGACAAATGACAAAAGTGAGAGAAGCCGCGGTTGTAATATTGTCTTGGGATGATGTAGTATTGTGGTTGCTATTGCAAGCCAACAAAGGCGAAAAGAATTTTAGCAGAGAATACAGAGCTTATAATATTGTATCTCTCATGAAGCTAAAAATGAAAATTCCTTTGATTAATTGATAAGTAAAAGGGTGAGTTTTAAGAAAAAGGATGTGTTGCAATATGAACTATATATATCAATGAAACTTTGATGTAAATGAATGGCTGATGCATATGTAACTGGTTGTTATCCTTTTGAGTTAAATGGAGAGGATGCCCATCCATTAAAAAGCATAACAAAAGATAATCCATTAATTAGATGTAACTAATTAAGGAACTAAAAGGATCAATTAAACAAACAATGAATAGAACAAGCCCAGAGTAATTTACTTAGACTACAAATTTAAGCAATTACTATTAATTTTATAATAGTTAATTTTTTCAATAGACAAAAGAAAGAAAGGCTGTTTTATTTCCAGATGAGGGCAAGCCACAAACTTCAGGAAATAAACCTAAATTTTTTGTCAAGGCTTTTTATTTGCAATAAATCCTATCAGTTAAGTTAATTTTTACAGTGTCATAAACACTTCTCCATATGTAAAGGTATATTTTATTTTTAACCAACCTGAAGCTAAAATAGTGTTATTTCTGCATTATTTAAACAATAGTAAATTCTCATAACCTATATTACAAGTGAGAATCATATAAAAAATGGAAATAATGTTACACACTTGACACTTCTAAAATTAAATTTGAGGTGTAAAAAAGTATAGAACATAATTTTACATTTAAATACAGTTGGAAATCTAAGACAGAAAGGAACAGAAGATAAACTAAAATAGAAAGAGACACAGAATGATTGTCAGCATAAGATGGCTAAGTATACATAATTCATGTGTTAGATTCCATCATGCACCTGCTCTAAGCTCTTCTCCATGGCCAGGTCTCATTTCAAAATCTTTCATGTTATCATTAACATGTATTTGGGGTCCTCCTGTGCCTGCTCCATGATGACCATGATGACCATGACCATGTCCTTTGGTCCTTATAATTGGTGGTGGCATTCTTTTGTCAACCCCAAATTCAATGTCCCCTTCAGGATGATCTCTTGGATGCAAATTGTGGATCTGTAGCCTATGCTGCTTAGGGGGTCTCTGGCTGTTATTGTGGCTATTGTAGCGCTTATTGCAAAGGCGTCCAAGAAAGCAAGCAACTACAGAAATAACTAGTATTATGGCAAGGACAATGAAAACTGCCCCAAAAGACCCATTTGAATGGTGTGATGAAGGTGGCTGATTTGTGGGGTAAACTTGGACTGGTTGTTGAGGCTGTTGCTGGGGTTGAGTTTGAAGAGACATCTTTGGATAAGAGAAATTGAAATTGGGTTTGGGATATTGGGACTAAGGGGGGTGTGGATATTGAGTTTGAAGGTCTTGTTAATGTTCTTTGAGTGCAGGCCAAGGTTGATGTGGGTTAAGTTTAACTCATCAAGCAAAGCAATTAGTAGATAACCTATGAGAAGAGGTTGTGTAGGCAATGGGGTAGAAATAAATTAATTAGGATTTTAAGTGTAGATTCTGAAACGGGGAAAGATGAGAACATTCTTTAATAAAGTGACAACTAAAGACATTCCTTGTGTTTTTTACGTATTGGCTCTTTTAACTGCTTTGCAAGAAGACCAAAAAAGTAAAATAAATAATTAATTAATGCTTTGTAAAGAGAGAAAGTCATAAGATCTTGGAGCTCTTGGACACGACACCACTCTCCTTAAGGCTCCATTAATCATTTGAATGCAATAGTTTCTAATGCATATAATATAACAACGTTAGAGGAGTGGAAACATCTTTTAATTGGTTGACTAGGAAAGCTAACGATATTCTCACGAATATTTTCTTTTTAATATTAATTTTAATGAATTTTATTTTTAAATTAGAAGAAAAAAATTATTAAATAATGAATTAGATCCATAAAAATTGATAATTTGTAATAAATTTTAATTAATCACATCAAATATATTAAAAAAAGTATATTTAAAAAAATCTCATTAAGATTTCTCTTAGTTGATTGCTTGTTGGATATAGTTTCCTACTTGGATAAGAGGGCAGATACTTGTGTAAAGGATAGCAGAGGACGTTTTTACTCCATTCCCTTTCTATGACTATGATTTTGAATTTATTTTTAAAATATTATAATTTTGAATTTATTTTTTAAAATACTATAAACTGTAGAAGTTTTTACAGTATAGTGTGATCATGAATTTACCTTAAACACTTATTCCTATATGTTTTTTTTAATGAAGTGAATGTCCACATACTACTGATGTAATGCATCATATTCTTAAAATCGATCCACAATATTTATATTAATATTTCAATTTTTGTATCTTAATATCTAACGCTTTTTTGCTAATATATAATGTTTTTTGTAATGTAAAGATTTAAAATTAATTGTTTGATGACACGGAAAATTGAAAAACAAAATCCTTTTAAAGTAAAGAGACAAAATGTATTGTACTTTGGTTTAATTTTAAGTAAATAAGTTTCATAATTATGATGACTAAATCAGCTTGTTAAGGATTTTTTTTTTGTCTCGTAAGATATAAGAATATAATTAAAGAGGTTTATTTCAGTTGATTAAACAACGTGCTGTGAATTGTTATAAACTTTTTTATCTTTAAGTTAAATTCCTATAATAAAAAAGATATAGGAGAGTAAATTTTAAAATTAAATGAAGAAGCATTATAAATTTTGAACATCCTAAAAAAATGGAAATGTAATATGCACCAGAATCATTTTTTTAATAATATATGCTAAATTAGTTAGAGTGATCAACTTTCTACGATCCATGCTGTTTAAAAAAAAAATACACCATATTCATTTAAAAATAAAAATAAAAAACAAAGTTGCGAAGACGTGTGAACAATAGAATGTAAAAGTGAAATCGTGATTTAAATAAAGGGTACACGTGTTTAAATATCCATCACTAAAATAATCTTATCTACTAAATGGGATCACGAATCTCCTTTATTCTTTTTTCCTTTTAGAAAGAGACAATATGCTTGCTCGTTGAGTTGGATTGTTCTTACAATTTTTCCTTTAATAGTATCTTAAAATAAGGTATTTTTATTTTGAATATTTTTTTAAAAATTATTTTAATTTTTTAAAGATATTTTTATTTTAATTTTTGTTATCAAATAATAACATAAATAATAACATAACAATAACTTATCATATCATTAAAGAATATAATAAGATATTACATGTATTTCTTTGATAAACTGTGTTTTAAAATTATTATTTCTTTAAAATAGTTAATAATATTAAACTAGTTGATTAAATATTTAAAAATATAATTTAATAAAATAAATTATATATAATTATTATATCTGACTTCTAGATGATGTGACAAGTCATTAGACGGTCAATATTATTATTACGTTATTATTTAATGTTATTATTTAATAATAAAAATTAAAACAAAAAAAATCTTATAGGTGTTCAAAATAAAATGAAAGGCCTCTTCTAATAGGTAACTTGTTAAAACCAAATACATGAAACAATGTTAGGCCCTTAAAAAATTTATGGTTTTCATAATTACAAAAATATTATAATTTGATATAAATAATAATGTATGCTAAGCTCTTATTACAAGATATGTCCAAAAGAACAACAAAGTTGGTATCAATAACTTAAACGTGTACAAATGAGATAAAAAATGTTAAGCGTCCAATGTGCAAAAAATAATGTATATATCTAGAAGTTTTTGTATGTATTATGCGTCTAGAACACTTTTCAACATATACATCCAAATATGTTGTTTTGATTGGATATGTGTCTAATATTTTTCAAATGTCCAAAACTTGTTTTTATCATCTTGGATGATTAAATAATATTAAATGTTGTTATACTTACACATCTATCAAAGTCTATTATGATATTGATTTTTTCTTTAACATTTTCAATTTCTAGGATATTTGCTTTTATAGTTCATATCAAATTTGTTTTTTGTTCTAACATTTGAATTTTGAATAAGCATTTAATGAAAAACAAAAGACATATAAAAATAAGTAAACTTTTATATCAAAAGAACCCTTAAACTTTGAAATTTACCAAAAGAAAAGACAAGAGTAGAAATGTTCAAAAAAATAGTTATTTTGCAAAAGCTCTATCAACATATAAGAGAAAGAAAATGATAAGAATATTCTCTCTTCTTTAACAAAAGTTTGAACATTTACAAAAACAACGATGTGTGCTAAAATGAGAAAGACGTTAACTCACAATAAATACTTCAAGCTTCAAATCTATAAATATTAGAATATATGAAAACTAAAAAAGCTCTTGAAATTACAAACTCTTGCTCTGAATCTATACGTCCACACCCATGTAACATCTCATCTTGAGACCATAGTGCTCTGAAATAGTTTCTTATTCTTAGTCTTGCTAAGTTACTTTGTATTCATGTTAAATTTGTATATGCTCACTATGTGAGTAGAATATTTCTTTATAAAGAACTTGAGAAAGTTAAGAGTGACTTAATAATTTAAAAAAATACTTGAGTACTTAATTTGAGTAGATTAAGTTTGTAGTTAAAAGTGGTAATTAAGAATACTTGGATTGGGTGAGTTAGAAGAGACTTTGGGAATACTTATATTTTAAGTCAGAAGTGACAAATTCAATACTTGTTGTAACATTTTCATTTGGTTAATGGGATCCCTCTAAGGTTGAGAGATAGATGGACGTAACTCAAGAGTTTGAGTGAACTAATATAAAACAAGTGTTTTATGAGTTATTCTTTTCTCATGTTTGTGGATGACAAACTTTTACGAACTATTTTTGAAAACTATATGTGTGCTTACAAAATAATTGTGAAATTGTTTTAGAATTCCATATGCAATATTTAGCCCCTTTTCTAGTGTATTTATCTAATGCTTCACAATTAGCACCCAAGCACTCAAGTAATGCATCCCTTAAAGTCATTAAATCGTAACCCCTTAAACTTGAGATCAATAGTTGGGAAGGGATGCGACTCTTGGCTATTTCAAGGAAATTTTGAAAAAATGACAAAAGTTATCATTATGTCCCCTTGAAATGATGTAACACATTAAATGTGTCTAAACTAGTATGACTTCTTAAGTCTTGAGTTCTTTTGAGTCCCAAAGATTATTGAATGCTTCAACCCACCACGTGTAGCACTTGGAGTTGATAGACCTTATTTGAAGGATACTCAACTAAGTAGGATAAAATGTTAGATTGAAAAGACCAACACCAACACTTATCTCTTATAGCCTGCTTCAAAGCTTGGAAGGCATGTGTACTTCTCAGACTCAATAGACCTATTTAAAGAGCATCCAACAAGTATAATAAATCATATGAAACCAACAACACTTAAGCTAACCTTCTTTAAAGCTTTAGGGACATATGTACTACTTAAACTCAACAAGCCTCCTCAGAAAGTGGTCAAACATGTATAAGCTTGACCAATCAAACAAAAACTTGATCAAAGTAAATAAGGGAAGACAAAAACTACTCTTGTGATCATCGCTACCAATAATAGCACTTGTATCAGATAATTAAGCCTAACAATTTTAGAGGTCATTACTTATCCCCCCAAAAGGTCATGGGGTAACAAAATGATTTTGATTGAATCAATATTCCTACACCTAACCTTTGGGTCACTAACTTAAGCATCAGAGTGTCTTTGTAAGTATCCTCACAGTCATGCTAGGAGGCAGGAGAGGAGGAGTCACTATGAAGAAAGATTTTACCAAATTTGATAAGAATAATACACTTAACAATCTTAGCAAAATTTTATATTAATGATTTTCTAAACTTTATAGTAAAAACTTAACCTATTTAATAAAAAATAATTATATTTGAATTTTAGGATATTGCATATTTAATTAATAGTTATATATTGTGATTAAGAGACATGGTTTAATTAAAATGTCAATTATTAAAAATAATAAATAATATGTATACATTATTAGAAAATATTAGAAAAAAAAATTAAAAATTAATGATGCAAGTATGTGATAAATTAAATCTAATAGGTCTTTTATTAAAATCATAAACAAATATCTTACCGAGTATATATTAGTATATTTACTTCAAATATAGAAATATTTTAAATCTTTTGGATGCTTTAAAATATTTAGGCTTAAATATAATTTTAGTCCTCCTATTTTATTTAAATCACAATTTTGGTCCCTCCATTTTAAGATAGAAATATTTAATCCTCTTAATTTAAAAAATATGTAATTTTGATTCAATTCTCAATTTTATCTATATTTTATTTCTTTTATTTTGATTCAATTGAACTATAAACCAAACATATTAATTTAAGATACCATAAAAATGATTTAATTAATTAAAATAAAATAAATAAAATAAATAAAATAAATAGATGTAGGTAAAATTGAAAATTAAATTTAAGTTATGGATTTTTTATAATAAAAAGACCGAATATTTTTATTTTAAAATAGGAAGACCAAAATTACGAATTGAACAAAATAAAGGAGTCAATGTTGTATTTAAGTTAAATATTTAAAATCTAAAAATATAAAAGACATATGAGTAATCAAGTAAAATAGAATGTAAAATTATAAATTAAAAGAAAATATTTTAAATTATAAAAATATATAAATGGTTTAAAAGTATTTATATTTAAAATATTTTAAAAATAAATTAAAAATAAATTTTATTATCTCATAAGAGAATACTCACAAAAGTAAATTTTAATTTAAAAGATGAACGTAATACAATGTAAAATCGACAGGTTTCAATTTTACGAAAATCGGATAACTTTTGTATGCAATAATAGTTAGAAACAACCCTAATTAAAAGTTTAAGATAATATTAAAATGATCCTAAAAATAATTAGCAATGAATTAAAATAATCAATTTAATTTGATTTTACATTAGTTATTAAAAAAGATAATAATTTTAACTTATATAACAATTTATGATTTATAATTAAATAATATGATAAAAAAGCCACTCTTATATTATAAATTATTATACAGAATTAAGAAAATAAAATATTTTTTCCACTCTCAGTTAGACATTTCTACTAATCTTTTATTTTATTTTTTAGAAATATATATCAAACACTTTACCTACAACTAATCAAAGAAATTCGACTATATCTAATTCCTAAAATAATTTTTTACGAGTTTTACTATATTTATTATTATTATTTTAATGTATTTACACGCTTTTATGGTCCTCTATGCATTTCGTGTTGGCAAAGACAGACAGATCTAAAGAGAGACGAAGGCAAAACCTTGCTCTTATTCACGCCACGCCCTAGTTCGTTTTCTTCTTCCTTCTCTCTGTTCTTCGTTCACTCTCATTCATTCACCATGACCAAACAACACGCTAATTGGTCTCCATACGATAACAATGGAGGGTAAGCCTACTCTATCTCTCTCTCTCTCTCTCTCTCTCTCTCTGAACCAGTATTTTCAATTTTTCATTTATATTTTTGTTTGTTATTTTGCGTAGGTCATGTGTTGCAATTGCTGGAGCAGATTACTGCGTTATCGCTGCTGATACCAGGATGTCCACCGGTTACAACATCCTCACTCGCGATTACTCCAAAATCTCCCAACTGTATGTTTTCCCCTTCTAATTAATTAATTCTCACCCTAAATTTTTTTTTTTTTTAAATTTCGTTGAAATTCGATTGGATTTACTTTCTTGATCTTAGCATTGCACAAGGGCGCTGTTTTTTGTTTCTTTGTGTTGTTTAAGAATGCAAACTGAGGTTTTTATTGTTTCGTGACAGAGCGGAAAAGTCTGTGATGGCTTCTTCTGGTTTTCAAGCTGATGTGAAAGCATTGCAGAAGGTTTTGTCTGCGAGGCATTTGGTGAGTTAAAAAGTCTCAATGCTTGAAACAACCAAATAGTGCTCGAGAATTCTTTTGGGGTTGCTTAGCATGTTACAAACTATATTCTATGTTTAGACTCTTGGTATATGTTGCCTATGGAAGTTTATGTTGGATGTTTCTGTTGTGCTTAAGATGGAGAAACAACTTGGATTGGATCCAATATAATTTGTTTTCATTTTTCAACCTTCCTGTGATTAAAATAACTCATGTGGAATTATGGAGCAATAAACCTAGAGCGAACTTCTAGGGCAATTACTCGTTTAACTTGGGTCTGAGATGTTATCTGGCCAAACAAACAAAAATATCTGTAGTATATTGTTATTTGTACAAATTAGGTGTTGAATGTATATATTGATGTTTTCGATGGTATCCTGGATTGATTTGATGATAACTGGTTTAGCTTATTTTCAAGAAATAATCATTAATTTTATTAGCTTTCTGAGCTGTGTTTTGAAAAATGTGATTATTTTGCAAAATTCCAGTTATCCAGACAAGCACTAATTGCATCCGTCATAAATTTAAGTACTCAATTTTAGTCTGTTTGTATGCTTATACTGTCCCTAGTAGATTTAAATTAGGTAGAAACCTCTGAAATTACTAAATTTTCCATATTAATTCCTATGGTACCTAGCAGCTTAATGTGTGAATTTTAGAGGTGAATGGTATCATCTGATACTTTAGAGTTACTTATGAATATGTTCTACCAATCTATTCAATTCAATTGTTTTCTAATTGCACAGTTTCACTCACTTGTTTGCCTTGAAAATTCTCAAGCACGTCTACTTAAATATTATGTGCATCATATTAAAATTTTAATTCCAATTCAAAGGTTTTGACCCACTTTCACTATGATAAGTACAATCTTTCCCAGCATATTGGTGTTTGAAATTAATGAGCAGGAAACACATATGGATAGATATATGAAAGATTAGAACAAAAAATTTCTTCTTGTTTTGAATAAAGTAATCTGTTTTAGAGTTGGGTTTTGTGTCCAATGAAATCAAGTATCTTCATTTGCTTAAACTTATAAAAAACATAACAAGTCAGAGGGAAACGGGAAGGTACAATGTACATATGCTTGCCTGGTGTGAGTCAGGGAATACACACAGTATGAGTTTCTGCCCAAGTAGTAACAACATTAAGAGGTTAATATTGATATGTACCTTAAAAAGAATGGGTCCTTGACTTTGCCTCTTAAGTTTTCTACCTTTGCATTTTGCATTTACATTCCACACTCTCCATACCCCACTAGGCCAGAGTCTTGAGCACTGGACTACCCTTTTATGTTGTAAAAGTGGGGAAACTGCTGTATTAGACTCTTGAATTGTTATGTTCCTTCAGTGTTTCTCTCTTAAGTTTACTATGACAGAAAATGGAAGCCTTTGGTGAAACTGATATGATATCATCTTCTGACTCCTGATTGCAGATCTATCAGCATCAACACAACAAGCAGATGAGCTGTCCTGCAATGGCTCAGTTGCTTTCAAACACACTTTATTACAAACGCTTTTTTCCTTATTATGCTTTCAACGTTTTGGGTGGTCTTGACAATGAAGGTGTGCTATTTTTAGCCTTCTATGTTTGGCCATGTCTCATTTTGTATTTGCTAATTGCTACTTCAACCTTAAATAGGAAAGGGATGTGTCTTTACATATGATGCTGTTGGTTCCTATGAGAGGGTTGGATATAGTTCTCAGGGTTCTGGATCCACACTTATTATGCCATTTCTTGATAACCAGCTGAAGTCTCCTAGCCCCCTCCTGTTACCTGCCCAGGTGAGGTTCTGAAAGTGATGCTTTGCTTGAAACATTTGATCCTTCAAGTTTATTGGCTGACACCTACTTTAAAAATATGATTTCTTTCAGGATGCTGTTACTCCATTGTCTGAAGCAGAAGCAATTGATCTGGTCAAAACTGTTTTCGCATCTGCAACTGAGAGAGATATATACACTGTAAGTTTATGTTAAATACATAATTTCCATTTGACTATAAGATGAACTTGTAATTTACTGTGAATGTTTTTATAGGGAGATAAGGTCGAAATTGTCATCCTAAATGCCAGTGGTATTCGTCGTGAATATATGGACCTAAGGAAAGACTAATGCTCTACACAATTTATTGTTGGCGATACCAGACTTGGATTGAGAATGTTTGAAATGCTTCTAGAATTTTAAATGACACATGGGGGTTTTCCCATGAGGCGAAATTAAGAATAGCATTTCCTGTGAAATTGCCTTCAACAAGTACTAGTCTGTTACATTATAACTTGACTGTGCTTTACCTTATATTTGCATTGGATTTTTGTCCGAGTCTATTTCATAGCTTTAATGTGCATTTTGTATCCTGTTCTAACCTGGTTGATTGCTTTGTCTTTTTTTTTTTTTTTTTTTCATGATGCTAAACCTGCCTGCATTTCGTTGGAGAAAGAAATTTTAATTAAAATTCAACTTCAGTTTCGTACTCCAAAATCTACCAAATATTTTCTCAAAATTAAGCTATAAACCACTAAATTATGCTATAAACATTAACTTTGAGGTGGCTAGCTTTGCATTCGTTGCTGTTGGGAGAGTTTTCTAGCGAGGATCAATGGGATTGAACAATTTCTGAATTATATAATTGAACAATTTAAAAATGCAGCTATACTTTTACTCTAAAAGTATTGAGGATATAAGAAAGTCTCCAAAACCATGATGGCATAGGTACATCTTAATAATGAAAAGGGCCTAGAGCATCCAAATTCACAAATAACTCTCAATACATAGGTCTTATAATTTTTAAATGGATGGTTTAGCTTTTTTTTTTTTTTTCTTTCCTAGTTTACCCGCCAGTCACAAGAAACAAGACACGTTTGTGAACTTAATTTCAGCATCGTCACAAATATCACAACCTATGACAGTGAAGTACCTTGTGCACTTTGGCAACGGGTGTAATGCAATGGTGAAGTTCCTCCACCACCACCGCGCCTCCACCGTATTTTTGGAGGATGCAATTCTGGTTACACTTGTAAATCTGATAGTTCTTGCGGTTTTGTTGTTTGGAGGATATGGGTGGTGAGTTGTTTCTCATGTATTCGGCTGTGTAGCAGGTCCAGATTCAATGCTGGAGTGGGTTTGATGTCGAACGGTGGTGGCGTCACGTCACGTGATTCTATTAACTCAGAGGGAAAGGCTAAGAGTGAAGAAGGGAAGTGACAAGTTTGGAAACACAGAAAAAAAAAAGGAAAGTAAAAAGAAGAAAAAAATTCAACCGTTAATTTATAATTTATAATTTATAAAATATAACGGTGAATTGTTAATTTCTGGAGGTGGGATACCTATGCAAGTCTCTCACCCTAGCTTGCGTCGTTGAAGCATATGGGTGGCCATGGGTCAAGTTGCTCCAGACTTCCAAGATATTTTTATTTAAACTAATTGATGTTAATAAGTTTGGTTTAGTTTTTTTTTTTTCTCAAAAAAGAAGCCAAATTCAACTAAATCAATTACATTTGGGTAGGTTTAGGTCATCAAATTACCTAATAAAATAATAAAAAATAAAAGAAAAATGATAGAGAAAAATAGAAAATTATAATATAATGAAAGAAACGTAATAAATAATATTAAAAGTGAGAATTATAGAATTATATAACATAAAAAGTTAAAAAATAAATAAATATTTAGTTTGATTTGAATTTATCAAGTCACTACATAACATAAAAAAAGAGGAATTAGAGATGGTTCTTGATATTATCTAAAATGTATAAAATATTTGTTCTCCATGATGAGTTTCCTTTCTTCATACTGAAGTTACACATACCCCTAAGATTGAGCTTTGGTACTCCACATAAATATAGTCCTTTTTCCCTTCAACTATTCCTGGTGTAAATTTGTTTGATGTTGTTGATTCTATCTGTAAATTATCCAGAATTGGTTTTTAACTTTACTTCGGTGATTGGAAATGTGAAAATAATCAGCTATTACAAATTACAACCCAATTATGAATTAACAATAGTTGTTGATTGACAAAGGCAAGGAAAAGAAAATTGCAATGTAGTCATATAAATAACTCATAATTTCAATTAGATTTATTACCACGTCTATCAGTTCCTCATTGCCTCTTCTCTACTCATAGGATTTTTCCTACTTTCAGGATTGTAGTTCCTGAACAAGAATTAAATTAAAAATTAATAAAGTTTGGGTTTTGATGAGACCATACTCAATTCAAGGGTCATCCTAGAGAAAAGTTTTTTTCTTTAAAGGATTGCACTATTTTCACCGATCAATATTATATGACCAATAGTCTAAAAAGAGTGTTAGAAACACACTTCTCACACTCCTTCAAATATATCTTCTTTAACTGGTTAAAATTTATTAAAAATTACAAGATCAAATAACAAGAAAATCATTAAATATAATGTAAGAATCATAAACTTGTGTTATTTTTTTTAATAAATTTCAACTAATAATAAAAAAATATGTTAAAAAGAATGGGTTAGAAGGTGTGTTTTCTGTCATTGTAGAATTTTTTTGTCATGTCAACTTTATTCAACAATAGTCTAAACTCCACACACCAGTTGTACTACTTTCACTTGATTTAAATATGTGATAGATTTCTTTTGGATTAAACTCAATAAATAAATAAATAAATTCTAATTGATTATCTCCTAAATTTGATTTAACATACTCTCCATAAAAAGAAATTTTGGCATAAGTTACTAAACAAAAAATTAAGACTATTAAAAACAACATGATGAAAATTTGAACATCATAATAATCATACTTAGAGGATATTTGAAAGAGCTTAGACTAAGGTTCTATTTGGATAAAAAAAATTCATAAATAATTAGAAAAAGGAGAAAAAAAAAAGTAAAATGAATTGTGTTTGTCTCATAAAATTTACTTATATACACTTAACTTTTATGAAAGTTATATTATTTAGATGTTAAGGTACATGAGTTAATTTTAACTTATGGAAATATTTTTTTTTTCTCTTACATGTGTTTATAAGTATTTATATAAGTGTTTGAAATATTAAAAATAACTTTATAATATGTATTTATGATATATCCACAATATATTTTTAGTTTATTTCAATAAACTCTCCATAATAGCTTATGAAAATACTTTTTAATTTATATGAAACAATTTAACTTTATTTTCTCTTGATCATATAAACAATGTAGCATCCTAAAAATTTCAGTATTAAAAATAATTCATGAGAAAACTCATTTTAGGATCTTATTATTTTATTATATTATTTGATTCAAGATATCTTAGGTGTTATTATTAATATTATTATTGTCATTATTAATGTTGTTATTATTGTTTTTGTTGTTGTTATTATTATTATCATGTTAAGTGTGGTTGTTAATGTTATATTATCCTAATATTAGGAATTAGTAAAAATGAGGTGATAGGACCCTAAGAGAGAAATTGAAGCCTAATAAGGAACTGAGCACTTATAAACACTACATTCACCCAGGTTTTATAAGAAGAGAAAAGAAAGACGGGTGAAGGTTAATCATCATAAGATAGAAGAAATGAGAGATAAGAAGAATAAGATAGAATAGAAGAAAAAAAAATAGAGAAATTGGAAAGCCAAATTTTAGAGTTTGTCTTCATGCTTTCTAAGGTGAGTGTTTTCCCTACCTTTCCCTAAGCTTTTAATTTATGGTTTAAATTATTTTCCTTTTTTACCCTTTTGAATCTTAGGCTTGAAGATGTTGGTTTTTTTTTTTTATGATTATGCATGATTGAGGATGTTTTTAGATAGATTATTTGGTCAAGAAGCATAAAGGATCACGATTGATGTGTTTATTATGAGTTTGGATGCTTGGGTATCCATTAATAACATTAGGAACTCAAATTTGTGAAGTTTGCAAAATGTAGAATCATAGATTCTTGCTAAGTTAGCAATCTAGTTAGCTAAGAGAAAGAAGAAACAAACAAAATGGTGTATCATGAAGTGGGTGAGAGAAAGTGAAGGGCGTGTTTTTTTTTTTAAATCTATTTTTACCATTGTAATTTTTTCTAGAAAGAATCGTTAGTATTTTAAAACATACCTAATCTTTTTAAAGAACTCAAAATGATTCTTTTAGAAGATTATTTAACTTTGGTTACTAATAACATATTACAAATAAAATAAACTGACTACATCTTATAATTGATATTTAAGCCAAGTATAAAACATAACACAATTGTAATTGCCCAAGCCACCACCACCAAATACATTTTTCATTTTCCAACATTTTTCTTTGTTAGCAGCTTCTCCTTTGATTTAGCATTCTTTCTAGGCAAATTGTCTATCAATTGTTGTTTGACCCAATTAGTTTCCTCTATTTCTTTGTCCTCTTCAACTTCTTCTATCACTTCATCACCCTATTGAAAATAGCTATAGTGTAATGATGTTTGTCTAACAACATAATAAGTCAACAAAAAACAACTAAATAGACTAAAAAAATTGGAATCAACCATTTCACTTACACCCTAAGTTTTTCATCTCATAACATTCTCTCTTGTTCTTACTAGTACTTGATGTCAACAACAAATATTTTTATCCGCATGAACAACTTTTTTGTCTTGGGCACGAAGAACAACATATGGATTTCAAATCACAACTTCTATGAATAGATCTTGATAAGGAAGTGTGTGAATTCATCTCAATTATCTTCAACTATTAACAACCACATTAGAAGAATAAAGGAGAAGAATACAACAATAACACATATAGGACAAGAATATAAAAACAAGAATACAACAAAATGGAGGGAAATTTTCATAAGAGAAAAACATAACTGTTCAAAAATTAGGATTCCATGTGTTTTGTGTTCAATGTGTTTGGGGAGGAGGTTGTTAAAAATCAATAACCAAAAAATTTTATTTTATAATTAAATGAATTTTTCATATCACTTTAACTTAATTATATATATAAAAAACTCTATTTACCACATTGAAAACCATCTTGATAACATTTGTTAGAAGAGACTAAAATCACTAATCCTTAAAAGTTTAAGGACCAAAATAATCAATATTAAAGTATGAAATGAAATAAAGAATTTTACTAAATACAAAAAAAAAATATCTATTTTTTTAATTTTTAAATGTATCCATAGAAGTTGAATATATAAATTCAATATATTCTAATTGAACCTATATAAGATAATTTTACAAAAAAAAAATGCATAATATAATATAAAAAAGGCTAGGCCACCTATCAAGATAGTTTATCACAGTCTTGCTCTGATTGTAAATATACAATTCAATGAACTAAAAAAGTCTTTTGATTTGTAAACTTTTATCCTTTAAAAACTAGAAGCTCTTATCAAGATAAGACTCTTTAATCAATAAGAACTAATAATTGCATCAATAATCTTATACAATGCACTCTTAAGTGGTCTATATAATATTTCAATTTTGTGAAACAAAATACTTGAAATATAATAAATAAAATCATTTTTGTTCTATGATTCACTTTTTTTATTCATATTGTACAAAAGTAAGTTATATTACATTTTTTAAAATATACGTTTAACTTGAGTGTTTGTGATTAACCGTAATATTTGAAATAAAAATAAAAAAGTTTACTCCTTGATTTTTCATTTTAATTTTATTTATTTTTATCTATCTGTGTTTTTATTAGTTTTTTTTTCTTATTTTAATTCTTTTCATGAATGCATTCTTAACATTGTTTCAGTCTCTTTAAAATTGTAAATTTTTTATGTGTTCTTTCTATATTTAAAGATTAATTTTCATGCATTCTTAGTATAAATATTTGTATAATGTCAATCAATTAAAATTATATAATATATAATTTTTAAAATAATTATTATAAAAATAAAAAAATTATCATAATAAAAATTTATGAGTAGACGTTAGTTTAATAATTTTTATACGTCAACACTTTGAATATTTTCAGACCCTGTTTTTCTTACAATATTTTTTTTTTATTTTTCTGATAACGACATTATTACTTAATAGAAACACTATAATAAAAAAAATTTAGTATAATACTTTTAATATAGTTGCTCACATTCCTTGCAAACGAGAGTGTGCAGAACGTACTAAGGACTTCGAATAGCTATTATATATATATATATGGGTAATGTATAATTTAACTCTTTTAAAGTAAATAAAGTGTAAACTGAGAAAATAATAAACATTTTTATCATTAATTTGTAGTTAACATTATGAAATATTCTAATTAAAATTAGAAATAGATATATATATTTAACATTATAGGAATATTTATTCTATAATGTAATGTAGAAGTGAATCTTAGGAGTCCTCAAGAAATATATATTCAAAATAATAAAATCTTTTAACCAAATCAAAAGCCCGTCTAGCTCAGTTGGTAGAGCGCAAGGCTCTTAACCTTGTGGTCGTGGGTTCGAGCCCCACGGTGGGCGTTT